>JARQZK010000899.1:0-65000 GCA_030704885.1 Cynegetis impunctata | reverse complement strand
TTTTTCATGGATCTATATTTTCATGAATCTATATTTTCATGGATCTATATTTTCACGTATGGGGCCGCTCACTAGTTCCTCTAACTAATTGATTTATTCGACCTCTACTTTATTTTATTATTGATTTTCATGTTCAATGATAAAAACTCAGTGTAAATTTCAACTTGATGTAGGTAGGTTATCTACTGTTGAATGGAGCTAATATTGTCCTCAATCGAAACATAATGAACCACTGGAAAATACGAAATCCAAAAAAACAAATCACGAATATTCTAGTCAACAATTACTTTTTTGTTCAACTTTTTTCAACAGTCTCGGAAAAATATGAGCGAGGCATCATTCGATTTGGAATAGAATGTAGATATTTTTTGAAAAAAATAAAGTTCCGCTCGCGAAAATTGTAAAAGTTATAAACAATTTACTGAAAAATAAAAAGAGGGATTTGGTTCCCTGAGTAATACTCAAAAACCAATTGAGATTTTTGACATCCAAAAAAATATTAGAAAAGACGAGGAAAGTTCCTATAATAAATTCTTGACTCCCGGGATCAATATTTATAATTTTCTCAGAGGTGTAAAAATACGACAGAAAACGGTTAATCTGGCTTGTGCAATCAAGCTCATCTTTGACACCTTATCAATTAATATTATTTAACCATATTAAATAAAAAAATTTATGTACGAAAAAGTTGAGGCGCTTACTGGATAGATGAATGAACAATAACTCCATAGCAAAAAAATTTTATCACGATTTTTCAATTAGTTATTCAATTGTTACTTATTAATATTTTTGAGCTTGAACATGAACATTTTAAGTGTTATAACTGTTCAACTGTAGACCATTTCATTCCTTAATTATCGTATTTAATACAGTTACATGATGTTTATTGTTAAAGTGTCCTAAATGGTCGTGTTTTGCACAAGCCAGATCATTTTAATCCCTCTGAGAAAATTATAATTATTGATTCTACAGTTATGTCAGTTGGAACTTGTTCTCAGGAAATTTCTTTTTCTTTTCGAATTTTTTTTAGATATCAAAAATCACATTTGGTTTTTGAGATATTTGCAAAAAACTAAACTCCTCTTTTTTCTTTCAGTCAATTGTTCATAACTTTCACAATTTTCGCGAGCGAAATTTCATTTTTTTTTAAATATCTGCATTCTATTCCGAAACGAATGACACCTCACTCATATTTTTCCGAGACTGTTGGAAAAAGTTGAACAAAAAAGCACGTCTTGACTAGACTAATACACTTTCATCTCGGCGCCCATTTGAATAATCGCCACCTGGCGGAACGTTTGCGTACTATCCGCATTTTCGCTGGCCGTTTAATCTTTTCGCGAAGATGCTCGCCGAAAAGTTCGAATCTAATTTAACTTGGCGGAAAGTTATCGCACGATTTTTCAATTTATACCGCTTTTCTGGAAGGTGAGAGGGGCGATTTGTAAGTTTCCGATTGGGGGGATAAATGTTGAGATATCGGCGAGAAATTGCGCGACAAATCGAAGAAATGTATATTGCAAGGTGATTTCGAATACTATTCTGTCAAGACAACTTCAACTTATCACTCGTCATTGTCGTTAGGGGGATCAATGAATAATAATTATGAGCCGTTTTTTTTTTAACCCGAGGGTCATCATCGGCAGAGTTCTTAACTCAATCTGCCCGATGATGGTCTAGTGACCGAAATTGCAATCGCAGTGTTATATTTTTCAAAATATTTTGTGATAATAAACGTAGTAAATTCAAATTTAGTTTTGTTCATTACATATATTGAGTTTTTGACGCCAGGCATAAAAAAGTAATCAAACGAAAAAGTATCTTGGTCACACCTCCCACTTTGCTATTTCGCCCATTTTGATGAGCAGATTTTCAAAGTGGAAACCGGCTGAAAATTCAGTGACATTAGATCATAAATAGAATCAACTAAGTCGAATTGAACAAAATCCAGAGTCTATGTGTCATACTGTTGACAGTAAATTTCAACATGTTTTATTTTTTACTCCTCATTCCTATTTCAGGAATTCTGTATGTTTATCCTCAAAATATAGCTGAAATAACAGAAACTTCCAGTGAAGCTAACATTACGTTATCGTCGCTTATGCCAGTAGAAGATTCTGCATTTGGAAAATCTGGTCAAGTTCGATATGACAGAGATACTAAAAGTAATTGCAATTTCACAGAAAACTATTATCTGGTAGTTATCGTAGGAGCCCCTCAGTTTATATTCTATTGTACCGGTTCCTTGATAGCACCAAGATGGATACTGTCTGCAAAAGAATGTTTCACCATTACCTTAGGACACACAAAACCAGATCATGCTATTATAGAAAATCAATTTCCGAAAGAGAATTCTGTAAGATATGCGTCTTACAATGCTATCCGATATTATCGAAAAATAAAAAAATATTTTGTGCATTCATATATAAGTTTAATATTTTTGGAAAGCCCAATTGACACAGTGGACGGAGTATATTTTGGAAAAATAGTATACGGTGAACTTCCAGAAGACTTATCTAAAGAGTGCGATCTGAATAAATTTACCCTTATTGGCCGAACATAGGAGAACAGGGGACGGTCACAACTGCTTCTCTACCTCGACAATGTATAACTCAACATTATGTTCCCAATAGTATTTGTAAGTGGTTGGACAAAAACCGTATGTGCACAAATGGGCCGAAACCGGAAATTGCAAGTTGTAGACAACTCCGTGGAGCACCTTTAACTTGTGATGGATATCAATATGGTATTGCCCTTAGGAACGACAACTGTAACAAAGAAAACGTCATAATTTATGCAAGAGTTGACAGATATTTACAATTTATATCAGAAACTATCAAGAATGCAACAGATGCCGAAAATGAGCAAAATCAACTTCTTCCTTATCTGTGGATCTACATGCTGACTTCAGTACCGCTCCAGATTTTGAACTGGATCATGAATGCCCATTAACAAAGAAATAATACGGAAAAATGCATGGAAATAGGGGAAATTATTATGATATCCAAGTAGGACTTACTTCCAAAATTATTATTTCGTCCTTGAAATCGATTCATGTGAAAATTATGGAAACAAAATAACTTGATTGAAGAGAAGATGTACGCAGAAATATTTACCGGATCACGCTAAAATAGAGGAAAATCCCGTTGTCATATCTTTTCGATAGAATGTGTCGGGGAAAATGTTTCGTCGAAATATGGTGGCCATTTGGCGACATGATTATGTAAAATGAGGGTGTGATATAGTGAAGGGCAGATGAGGAAGAGGATTCGTACATCCTGAAAATACTTCTCGGATAAATTCTTCAATTTTGTTTAGTGGCCTGTCGTGAATCTTCGTATTATTGGCGTAGCAGTATAAACTATTTTCATAAGGAAGAAATTCTTCAACTGAAATACTTGTTCCATAATTTTGAAATCTGTAGCTCGGATTTCAATGTTTGTATAATATAATAATAATAATTTTGATATTTCAAATCATCTCCATAGCAATCTAAATTAGTCATGTGGATATGAAGTGATTTAGAGTCAAAAAATAAAACTAAAAGAACAGGATACCAATAACTAATAAATTCCTCTAAACAATAAGGTTCCAAATTCCTGAGATACTTAGGTATATAATTTTTTTCTTTAATGTATTGTTGTATTTCATAACTTTTATAGGCTTTGACAGCCAATTATATAATTTAAGGCATCTATATTCAGCTTGTCTTTGCGATGTTGACTGATTGAATTTGGGAGAAAGATTTCTTGTTACATGAAAATTCTTCTTGTTTCAATTTTCTTATGTTAGAATGTTAATGAATTTCTTCTTCAAATAAATAATGTTAAAGCGTGCTTTATTGGTTTGATGTTTCACACATCATGATGAAATCCAATTATCCTCAGTCTTGGCCGGTTTAAATTACCTAATTTCCGTTTATTGTTTTAATGATTGTACTTGAGGGGTTGTTGGTTTCAAAAGCTAATTTATAATTTTTACTCAAAAATATCCTGGAGACCACATTTGTCCATTTTCCTGTGTATGTTATCATTTATTTATTCATTTATTCAAAAATAGAACTGCTAATCAGATTCTTCGTAGAATCTGTTAACACAGAGCTGAAAAATATCATACAAACAATAAATTGGACTATTCACATTAACAATTGCTTATGTACTAAAAAAAAGTGTTTTATGTTTTTCAATATTATCTGTATTATTCTTGTGAAAGCCCTGACATATGTATGTCAATCATCATCTCCACGCGGAAACCTAGACCCCAGATTATATTAACGCTCATTTTCAGTTGGATATGCACTTCATCAAATTGAAAGAGACGATGCAGTTCAAGTATACCTGACTTTACCGTATCTGCAGAATATGAATTTAAACGATGCGAAAAAAATCTTTTTCAGATATATTATGGATCAGTTATTTTATGGATAAAGAAAAAGTTATATTTCATAATCCTTTTGGTTGTTTTGAAATAGCAAAATTGTTGTTCTATAAAACAGGTGTTTTTATATTATCAGGGAGGGGGTAATAGCCTTTAATATTCGCAGACAATGTCAAATTGTCTGTGAAATTTCCTTGAATAATGCTCTGAACCATAGACAGCTATTGTGGTTCAAGATATTGACCCTCCACGGGGGGTCAACCCGCCCAACACACATCATGATGAAATCCAATAATTATACTCAGTCCCTTTAATTATGGTAGGGGAATAGTATATTGTATAATTAGTGGGAAAAGCGTAATATTTCCAAACGACTGTGATAATTACCAGACGAGGAGCGTAGCGACGAGTCTGGTAACACAGGAGTTTGGGAATATGCTTTTCCCACGAATTATACATACTATTTTTTCTCCGATCGTTGATTTACATTTAAAAAATTAATTAAAAAATATTTCATTCAAGATGTAATCAAGTAAGTTTAAATAGGTTTCTCTATGTTCATATTGAAATATATAAGTGGTAACCATGGAAATTACTCTTGTTATGACAAAAGTAAAATAATTTTAAAGCCGGTTTTGTTTGATTCTTTGTATTTTATAAGGAATTAAAAAAAGAATTAGTAAACGTGAACACTGATAGTGATTATTTGTTGTCTTGTACGGCTCCTGAACTAGTAGAAGCCGCGAACGTGGCTTCACTTAATTTACTTCCGGCGAAATCCAGAGAGAAGTATGAACTTGCGTACCAACGCTTCATGAATTTTTGTAGAAAAAACAACAGTGTATCCTTTTCTGAGAATGTACTGATGGCGTATGTTGCTGAATTGGCTAAAACAATGAAATCTTCGACGTTGTGGGCACATTATTCCATGCTTCGATCAACTTTGTCTGTTAAAAATAATATTAATATTGCCCAGTACCAAAAACTGAGAGCAGTTTTAAAACGTCAAGCTACAGGATACAAAAATGGTAAATATTAACAACAATTATAAAAATTAAAACCATACTTTGTTTCATTTTAATGTAATAATCCATTTGTTACATTACCGCACGCTACAGCAGTGCGGTGATAATATTACCGTTATTTTCTAATTGCTTACCAACTGACCACTATTCTGGAATGTTGAGCTTTGCGCATAGAAAACAGGTCAAAATAGTGTCACTTTTCCCACGAACGGAGAAAAAAATTATTTTCAAGAGATCTAGTAACGGTTTTATCCGGTTCCATTTTCATATTTTCCGATTTTTCCTCGATATCAATAACGGCAACAGGTAGGCACTTGAAATATTCACAAAATACTGAGTTGTATTTTTACTTAAATAATAAATAATAAAATTAAAATAAAATAAATATATGAGGGGGGCATGGTCAATGGTACGGAACCCTTCGTGCGCAAGTCCGACTCGCACTTGGCCCGGTTTATATACTTTAATAATAAATAATAAAATTAAAATAAAATGAATATTTGAGGGGGGCATAGTAAATGGTACGGAACCCTTCGTGCGCGAGTCCGACTCGCACTTGGCCCGGTTTATATACTTTAATAATAAATAATAAAATTAAAATAAAATAAATATTTGAGGGGGGCATAGTCAATGGTACGGAACCCGTCGTGCGCGAGTCCGACTCTCACTTGGCCCGGTTTATATACTTTAATAATAAATAATAAAATTAAAATAAAATAAATATTTCAGGGGGGCATAGTAAATGGAACGGAACCCGTCGTGCGCGAGTCCGACTCGCACTTGGCCCGGTTTATATACTTTAATAATAAATAATGAAATTAAAATAAAATAAATATTTGAGGGGGGCATAGTAAATGGTACGGAACCCGTCGTGCGCGAGTCCGATTCGCACTTGGCCCGGTTTATATACTTTAATAATAAATAATAAAATTAAAATAAAATAAATATTTGAGGGGGGCATAGTAAATGGTACGGAACCCTTCGTGCGCGAGTCCGACTCGCACTTGGCCCGGTTTATATACTTTAATAATAAATAATAAAATTAAAATAAAATAAATATTTGAGGGGGGCATAGTCAATGGTACGGAACCCGTCGTGCGCGAGTCCGACTCGCACTTGGCCCGGTTTATATTATCTAATTTCCGTTTATTTTTTTAATGATTCTACTTCAAGGGTTGTTGGTTTCAATAGCTCTTTCATGATTTTTACACAGGTACATAAATGCGGAGACCGCATTTGTTCATTTACCTGTGTATGTAAGTATTTATTTATTTATTCAAAAATAGAACTGCAAATCAGATTCTTCGTAGAATCTGTTACCACAGAGCGGAAAAATATTATACGAACAATTTCTGAATTCGTGAAAAATTTACCGTTTTTACAACAATTTTTTTTTAATAGAATAAATAGTAAAATATTTTTTTCTTTCAGGTAAGGCGTTCGCAAGAAACTTGTTCTACTGATTGTAGTAAGTACACCATCTTGTAAATTAGTCGAAAAGTCGAAAATTGAGTTGTTTCACTCTTAAATTATTATCTTAATCGAATTTCGTCCCGAGTCAATCGCGTTGAATTAAGCTCGTTATGGGAAAGAGCTTTTCAGCGGTTTCCTCAAAATTTAATTGGAGAAGATAAGTTTTCAAAAATAATGAACGGGACAGCCTTTCTCAATTCCATTAGATCGAGTCCAATTAGTTGTATTAAGATGTTCGATATTACACGGACGGAAAATTAATGGTAATCTGAAATGGAAGAAGACTTTCGTAGGAAAAGCTCATTCATATACATCGGCTATTTCATGAAATGAGAAGAAAAATGGTTGCTTTTCTTACGTTGAATGGTTATTCAGACCGACACAAATTAGGGGGTATTGATAATTATGTAAGGTGTTTAGGGGGGTGGGGAGGGAGTCGAGGAAAATCTGACCCGATCTCACGTGAGGGAGGGGGTATTTTCATCAAATAGCACGTAAATTTTTTTTCGCAAGAAACAGTATAACATTGCGAGAAAACTAAGTTAATTTGAGTGAAAATGTTTCTCTACTAAAATATAGCGAGATCATTCATAAAAATATTCATCGCGGTTTAATTATGCACTGATGGAAGAATTTATTAACTATGAATAAGTTCATTTGGCTGGAAACACTTTATTCATTTTGTAACGTGTAAATTCTCCACTTAATTGCCGCCACTGAATTCTACACTGAAATACCGTGATTCACGCTATCAAGCGATACGTCACTTTTGTTTCCTCTATGATTAATGACTTGCGTACAAGGAGAATATCGAGATAGCGTCGTATGTGCACGTATAGCATCACTCTCTTTTGCCAAATAGTTGTTGAATATACCACATCGTTAAGTGTTAAGAGTTATAGTCAATATCTATTGAACGTCTATTCAATATATTAAAATTTTTAAGTATCTGTGGCGTCTGATAGACGTCACCTTGGCTGGAGTTTAAAAAGATAACCTTGGCTGGAGTTTAAAAAACCACCTTATCTGGAGCTAAAACCCACCTTGTCTGAGCTACATTCACCTTGGTCTGGAGCTAAAATTTACCTTGGTGGAGTTTAAAAGATCACCTTGGCTGGAGTTTAAAAACCACCTTATCTGGAGCTAACATTCACGCTTGTCTGGAGCTAACATTCACCTTGTCTGGAGCTAAAATTCACCTTGGCTGGAACATTCAACTAAAGCTACTATAAACTCACAGCTAGAGCTACCAGGAAACTAAGGGACAAAGATAAGGACAAAAATCAAGAGTACAATCCACCTAGGATAGAATTCTAAAACGTTTAAATAAAAAAAGAACAGATTAGTCTCATTCTATGTAATAAGAAAATAGTAAATACCTTCATTTTATCTTGTTGTTATTACTTGAAAACAAACTAGAACCCATATATGTTTATAATCAATCTCCCAGCTAGTCCGGATAAATATATCTTAAAAGGGAGATGAGTTACAATTTATTAAATACGATAAAGTATTTTTCTAACATTGTTCGTTAACTATTGATAAATATTCTTTAACAGTAAATACTTTTTTTAAAGTAAATATTTCTTCTTCATATACGGTACGATGTGAATATTATTCATAAAAATAATGCCGTAACCTTTTATACATGAACATACGATGCACTAATAATTTCCACTGAAGAAAACTGTGACTTATTGCAACCATTTTTTTATTATTTACCTAATTTTTTCTCACATTTTTTAAATATTACTGATCTACTTGAACTAATAGAATTAGGACGAGGCCTCGGTAGACCAGCGCGTAAGGTGTACCGCTTGTAAGCCGAGGATTGTGTTCGAGTCCCACCTTGCTCTGGGTGTGTTGTGCATGAGTCCGGAATTTTAGTGGTTCTATATATATGATTAAAGATTGTTGGTAATGTACATCGTTTTCAAGCCCATTTTGCCGTTCGGAACCGGCGTTAAACTGTAGGTCCCTCGAGTTGGGTGGGGGGGGGGGGGGGTGGGGGGGGGGGGGGGTGGGGGGGGGGGGGGGTGGGGGGGGGGGGGGGTGGGGGGGGGGGGGGGTGGGGGGGGGGGGGGGTTATCTTTTCTAACTAAATGTGCGAGGTCCTTTATATTATTATTATCATTATGGATCAAATAGGCATTAGAGTTGTTTTATTTGGTTTTCTGATTACCATTCAAACACGTAACAATATGTTGTACTAAACAACAGTAAAAACTGTCCTAAAGATATCACTTGTAGAGTGCACAAAGGATCCATCTTAGGCCCAACATTGCTTTTTCTTTGAGTGAATTCTATTTTGTTCCTTAATTTGAAGAGCTCTGTCAATCTATATACTGACGTGTGCATTGATATCACCTTGACAACATAAAAGTATTATATATATATATATATATATATATATATATATATATATATATATATATATATATATATAGTGCTTTCATGATGAAAGGAACAAATTCATTAAAAAATTAGGTTTCTATTTCATGTTAAAATCCTCGGACAGGTCGATTAGTATTTTTATTTGGGCAATTTTCGCAATAAAAATTTTGTATACAGGGTGTCTCATTCAAGAGCTATGGCTTTGTCATTAGTTTTTTTAAAGGTAATACCCTGTATATTATTTCACTTTACAATTCTACGATAAATTCTTATCACTTTTTGTGAACATACCATATGTCTCAACTTGATGGATTCCCAGATTATAACGGAGATAGTGGAGCACCTGGAGATTTAAAATGTGGATTAAAAGTACAAAAAAAAATTTAGGTAAACATTGTCATTAAATCTGAAGAATGAAATTTCACATGTACCATCTGAATTCATTCACTGGTGCTGTATAGTCCGCAGTTTTCACGTTTTTAACGCTCCAGGCACTACACTACTTCATTGTTCAAGAAAATGCAATTACTTGAGAGAGAACGTATTGAAGTACTTATGATGATTGGTTTTGGAGATAGGGTGCGTTCACAAGAAGAAGTCTGCAATCTATTCAATGAAAATCATCCTGATCGTCCGCCAATTACTAGATCGACAGTCAGCAAAATTGAATCAAAATTCAGGAGATACGGCCACGTTAGAGATTTACCTAAAGGAAGACCACCGAGAGTATCTGAAGAAACAGTGCTGAACGTTCTACTAGAAACCCAAGATAACCCTCATACATCCATTACTACAATTTCCAATAATTTCAATTTATCAGTAGGGTCCGTGCATAAAATACTTATAAGGTAAATAAGTATCATCCCTATAAAATTAAGCTGGTACATGAATTATTAGAAGACGATTTTGACCGCAGAGTACAGTTTTGTGAGCAGATTCTTGAAATTCATAATCAACATCTAAATTTCATTACAAACATAATTTTTTCTGATGAAGCCACCTTTACTTTAAATGGCCACGTCAACAGACAAAACTGTAGGTATTGGGCGACCGAGAATCCTCATTGGATGCAAGAATGCCACACACAGCGGCCTCAAAAAATTAATACATGGGCAGCGATTGTTCGAAATCGTATAGTTGGTCCCTATTTTTTTGAAGGAACACTAAACGGAGAGGACTACTTGAACTTTCTCCAGTTCGAACTCATTCCGGCTTTAGCTGTTTTGTTTCCTAACCCACAAGATCCTGACATACCTAATAACGAGATATGGTTTCAACAAGATGGGGCATCTCCTCACTATTCAATCGCTGTTCGACAATTTCTTGATGCAACTTTTCCCAACAGATGGATAGGACGGAGAGGTCCGATGAGTGGCCGCCAAAGATCACCGGACATAACCCCATTGGATTTTTTCTTATGGGGTTATTTGAAGTCTAAAGTTTATTTGAATAGACCAAATAATATTGATGATCTAAAAGAGAGAATCAGGCAGGAAATAAGACTTATCAGTCCAGAAGTAATTTGAAAATGTGCAACGGGAAAACATTGAATCGACTTCAAAAATGTCTCGAAGTAAACGGACAACAGATTTGAACATATGTAAAAAATTAAATTAGTAATTACATTTGTGTGTTTTCATATCGTACCTCTCATTACCCACTATCTCCGTTTCTGGCAATCCATCGAGTTGAGGCATATGGTATGTTCACAAAAAGTGATAAGAATTTATCGTAGAATTGTAAAGTGAAATAATATACAGGGTATTACCTTTAAAAAAACTAATGACAAAGCCATAGCTCTTGAATGAGACACCCTGTATACAAAATTTTTATTGCGAAAAATGCCCAAATGAAAATACTAATCGACCTGTCCGAGGATTTTAACATGAAATAGAATCCTAATTTTTTAATGAATTTGTTCCTTTCATCATGAAAGCACTGTATATATATATATATATATATATATATATATATATATATATATATATATATATATATATATATATATATATATATATATATATATATATTCAAACCCAACCGGGAAATTATACACATTTAAAATCACAAACAGGTATCATAGATTACATCATAATACAGAAAATTACACATATAAGTATATCATACCGTGAGAAGTCATAATCTATAATCGCAATACAAAGAAAAATAAGTACATCATAACATGAGAAATATCGAGTCGTCGTACATTGTCACTGCTGCCTTGCCAGAAACAGAGCTTTTAATCGTTTTTTAAAATTTTTCAGGGAAAGTTCCTTGAGTTCCACAGGAATCGAATTATAAAGTTTGGCAGCATTATCTTCGGATAAAGATCGTCTTAGTATGCCTCGGAATAAGTAGTGTATGTTTATTTCGTGAAGAATTTTTGTGTGACAGCGGAACAAGCTTCTTACGTAGATAAGGCGGGTTACCAGATATTAAAATTTTGTGAGTGAGGGTGAGCTAGTGCATTTCTCTCAAATAATTCAATTTCAGCCATCCCGAGTCCTTGAAGGATGGCAAGGATTTTTTGCAGTCGCGAAGCCTCAGTATGTTGGAGGGCAGGGCCATAAATACTGTCGCAGTAAGCCAATCTGGAGAAAATGAGGGACTCGCAAAGACACAACTTTATATTTCTCGATAATAAGTCTCTATTAGGATAGAGTTGTCTCAGAACATTGAAGGATGTTTTGCATAGATGGCTGATATGTTTGGAATACCTCAATTCTCTGTCTAACCAACGACCCAAGTTTTTAGCTTCACTCACTAAAGGAATGGTGTCATCATTGATACGTATAGAAAGTGAATCTCTCATATCAATTCTCCTACCTTTAGGACCAAAAACCATCACTGGTGATTTTTTCGGATTGAGCTTCAAGTTGTGGGCACAAGACACGTCGAACAACAATTGAAGGCTTCTATTTATGTCGGATTCCGTACGTATAGCCTCAGGGTACCCAAAAGAACTATAAAGTTGTGTGTCATCGGCGTAATGATGTATGTTACCCAACTTGATGTATTCGTAGAAGTCACAAATGTAGAGTCTGAAAAGAAGTGGTCCCAGGATGGAACCTTGGGGGACGCCGAAGGGTTTCACGAGGGAATTTGATTAATTAGCATCTAGTGCAATATTTTGAGTCCGATTAGATAAATAACTATTCAATCACGATACAGCTGTACCCGAGAAGCCAAAAAACGAAGTTTCCTGCATAATACCAATGGATCGAGTGTATCGAAAGCCTTGCTGTAATCAAGTAAAATGAGACAGGTGAAGTTGCCTTCATCCAGAGATTTAAGTATATCATAAACAATAAACGGCTTCGACCGGTTCACAGGATTCACTTTTACGTACAGGCTGTCCCATTTTCGATGTCTTTACGGGATAACTAGCTTGTTTTTAAAGTTGAAGATTTGCGATTCTTGCGAACGGTAGCTACTTACCGTGAATCTCACGATACCGCAAACTAAATTTTCGTAGCAGGCTTCGTTTTTGAGATACAGGGCTAAATTGAAAATATCACATTTTGCCTCCCCCCTGTATCACAGCTCTCTTTTAACTCATAGGGAATGTCAATATCAAATTGTCTGTGAAATTCTCTTAAAATATTCTCTAAACCATATATTCTATAAACCATAGATATTGACCCTCCACGGGGGGTCAACCCGCCCAACTGAGTCGTACCAAAATCTATCCCATCCAGGGTGAACGAAACTACCTACTTACAAACTTTCATCCCGGTTGCTGCAAAATTACGCCCTTCATCGCGTAAACGAGATCAAAATATATATTATTGAGTTTTTGGTGCCAGGCATCATAAAAAGTCATGAAACGAAAAACTATTTTGGTCCCATCTCCAACTTTGCTATTCCGCCCATTTTGATGAGCAGATTTCCAAAGTGGAAACCGGCTGAAAATTCAGTGACATTAGATCATAAATAGAATTACTACGTCGAATTGAACAAAATCCAGAGTCTATGTGTCATACTGTTGACAGTTAATTTCAAAATGTTTCATTTTTTACTCCTCACTTCTATTTTAGGAATTCTGTATGTTTATCCTCAAAATATAGCTGAAATAACAGAAACTGCCAGTGAAGCTAACATTACGTTATCGTCGCTTATGCCAGTAGAAGATTCTGCATTTGGAAAATCTGGTCAAGTTCGATATGACAGAGATACTAAAAGCAATTGCAATTTCAAAGAAAACTATTATCTAGTAGCTATCGTAAACGTCCCTGAATATGATTTCTATTGTACCGGTTCCTTAATATCACCAAGATGGGTACTGTCTGCAAAAGAATGTTTTCACACATCCCACCAGAGGAAGCAATTATAGAAGTTCAATTTCCGAACGAGAATTCTGTAAGATATCCGTCTTCCAATGCTATCCGACAATATCGAAAAATAAAAAAATATTTTGTGCATTCATATATAAGTTTAATATTTTTGGAAAGCCCAATTGACACAATGGACGGAGTATATTTTGGAAAAATAGTATACGGTGAACTTCCAGACGACTTATCTAAAGAATGCGATCCGAATAATTTTACCCTTACTTATTGGCCAAGCGGAGGGAGGCACGGGACGCTAACCGCTATTTCTGAACCTCGACAATGTGTAACTCAACATTATGTTCCCAATACTATTTGTAAGTTGTTGGACAAAAACAGGATGTGCACAAATGGACCAAAACCGGAAATTGCGAGATGTGAACAACTCCGTGGAGCACCTTTAATTTGTGATGGATATCAATATGGTATTGCCCTTAAGAACGACAACTGTAACAAAGAAAACTTCATAATTTATGCAAGAGTTGACAGATATTTACAATTTATATCAGAGACTATGAAAAATGCAACAGATGCTGAAAATAAGCAAAATCAAATTCTTCCTTATCTGTGGATCTACATACTAACTTCAGTAGCACCACTCCAGATGTTGAACTGGATCATGAATGCCCATTAACAAAGAAATAATACGGAAAAAATGTATGGGAATAAGGGAAGTTATTATGATATAATAAGTCCTAGTTGGATAGGATTTCCAAAATTATTATTTTGTCGTTGAAATTGATTCATGTGAAAATCATAGAAAATATATACTTGAATGATATAATATTTCGAAATTCATAAGAAATATAGTTTTTAAAAAGGGGTTTTAAAAAAGAGAAAGGTAACATAAACGAATGTTGAATTGTTTATTATATTATAGAAAAAAGAATTGTTTTTTGGAATTGAATTGTTGTTTTCAAATGTTAATGAATTGTTTCTAATAAATTAGTATTAAAAATTAAAAATTTGAGTTTATTTTACATATTATAGACGTATATAGAAATTCAAAATATGAAAGTAAAGTCAATTTTCAAAACTATGAAAAAGAACCTTTCCCGAGCCAGGGAATGCAGCCATTATTTATATAATCGCAATTATCTAGGAGCTTAATGTGAATAATTATTCTGGGAATTTGAATCGAAGCACTACCAGTTGATCCATTGTTGCACAAAATGATTTCGAAAGCTAATTTATGATTTTTACTCAAAAATGTTCTGGAGACCGCTTTTGTTCCTTTACCTGTGTATGTAAGTATTTTTTCATTTATTTATTCATTCAAAAATAGAACTGCAAATCGGATTCTTCGTAGAATCTGTTACCACAGAGCTGAAAAATATTATATAAACGATAAATTGGACTATTCACATTAACAGGTGCCTATGTACAAAAAGAAAAGTGTTTTATGTTTTTCAATATTAACTTTATTATTCTTGTAAAAACCCTGACACATGTATGTCAATCATCATCTCCACGCGGACATCTAGTCCCAAGATTATATTACCGCTCATTTTCAGTTGGATATGCACATCATCAAATTGAAATAGACGGACCACCAAATTCAATGCATTTAGTAAGTATTTCTTTTGTACGTTATCAACTCAAACCCTCACACTTCAAGGAACATCTTCACATTATAGCCGTTCTATAGGGAAAGTTTTTTTTCGATATCTCCGATGGGGTATCGTCATCTCCCCGTAAACGAGAAATTCTATTTTCCCCAGACGAAAACAAACCCAATTTCAATTTTCCTCTTCAAACAAATTATTTTCCATTAAATTAAGCCTCCTCCTCCCCCCACGTCGTCGAAATCGAAGATCAAAGAGCATCCCCGTTTAATTTATGCGTCCGGCTGAACGGGATCATTGAAATCGTCCGGAAGAGATATTTAAATGAGAATGAGAATCGGGGAAGAACAAAGCTGGCTCGAATTTTCATCAAAAGGGGCCGAAAAGTTTTCCTTTTTTTTTTGATAACGTTGTCATCTTTGGGAATGCTCATTTTTCAAAGTTGTAAGACGACGCTCTCGGGACAAATCTCCAAATTCAAATTTAGTGAGTATCTTCAAAGCGTAGTCCGTGGAGAGATGCGAAATACCCCGTTTAAGAATAGACCTTTCGAATGATGAGAAATTAACGATAAATTCCAAAGTGTTTGTAGCCGGTGACGCTTAAGAGAAATGATTGGTCCGTAAGAAAATCCCTTCGCAAATGTTTTCGAAGTTTGTTGAATTCTAAGAAAAATAAATTACGTGTTGAAATTAAGCACTTTGTGTTGTTGACATCTAATAAAAGTTTATTGTATACTCAGTTATAATATCACAAGAGCATCGAAAATAATCGATTATACTTCCGAGTCACGAGACGTATTTTGCCAAACATCACGAGAGCGCAGCTCGAGTGGTGTTTTAAAAAAATACGCCGAGTGACGAGGTCAGTATAATCGATTATTTTCGATTGCTCGAGTGGTATTCGTTACGATTATATAACGAATAAAAAAATATTAATTTTTTTTGACAAACGTCAAAACACCGTCAATATGAAAATATTCATACATTTTGACACGAGGTAAAACACCAAAACAATTATATCACGTCGTCAAGGGTATATTCACTTACCTATACGCAGTCGTTATGCAAAACTCACGGATTCTATTGGCTCATTCCCACATGAGTTATATAATCAGTTATAATATCACAAGAGCATCGAAAATAATCGATTATACTTCCGAGTCACGAGACGTATTTTGCTAAACATCACGAGAGTGTAGCTCGAGTGATGTTTTGAGAAAATACGTCGAGTGACGAGGTCAGCATAACGATTACTTTTGTTTATTCGAGAGGTATTCGTTACGATTATATAACGAATAAAAAATAAAATTTTTCTGATAAACGTGAAAAAATCGTCAATATGAAAAAATTCTTATTTTGACAAGAGGCGAAACACCAAAACGATTATATCACGTCGTCAACGGTATATTTACTTATCAATACGCGGTAACTATACAAAATTCACTGATTCCATTGGCTTATTCACACATGAGTTATATAATCAGTTATAATATCACAAGAGCATCGAAATTATTTCATTATACTTCCGAGTCACGAGACGTTTTTTGCGAAACATCACGAGGGCGCAACTCGAGTGATGATGTCAGTAAAACGATCATTTTGGTTTGCTCGAGTTGGTATTTGTTACGTATGCATTGCATACTGAAAAATCGAACGAAACTTCACCAAACTTGATTATTAATTTTGACGAAGTTCAAACATCGTCAATATGAGAACATTCACATTTTGACACGGGGCGAAACACCAAAACGATTATATCACGTCGTCAAGGGTATATTCACTTATCAATACGCGGTAACTATGCAAAATTCACTGATTCTATTGGCTTATTCACACATCAGTTATATAATCGACGAAATATCTCAGAGTACTCAACTATTATCTAAAACTAACTCGCCATAAAACACTTTCGGCTATTTCAAATTTATTGTCTATCACCAAAAATTTCAATCTGTTGAAGCATTGACATTGAGTATTGACAATGTATAAATTCCAGAAATATTCGGACTTAATACTCTGCTATTTTCAAATCATCAAATCAAATCAAATATGCTTTATTGTCTTAAAATAATACATTTTATTGACAAAGCGAAAAAAAATAAATAATAACTAAATAATGTGAAACATAAAAATAAACACACATCAATCAAAAAATATACAAACTAAACAATGTAATACCTAAAAATAAAAATCACACCACATTTCCATGAACAAATATATACAAACTTTACAATAAATCTTCCTCAATCGAAGCTGATGCCTGTGCTATTCAATTTAGTCATATCTATCAATCAGTGTTCAGAATAGTGGTCCTCTATAGAGTAATAAGGTCTATCAAGAAAATGAGTTTTTGTTCGTTTCCGAAAATTAGTCAAGGAAGTTATAGATTTTAATTCCTTTGGAAGGTGATTGTTAATTTTTTTAGCATTGTAAATGATGGACTTTTTTGTTAGTTCAGAGGAAGGAATAGGGAGGTGAACATGATGTCCCGAAGATCTGGTGGAATGCCCGTGCTGTGACACCAAGGGTACGGCATGAAAATACTTATGAATCAAGCACACAGATTCAAGCAAATATAAAGAAGGAAGCGTCAAAATTCTATTTTTTCTGAAATAAGGTTTGCAATGAGCCCTATTTTTCAGTACAAACATGTAACGAACTGCTCTCTTCTGCAATTTGAGAAGGGTGTCAAGTTGTGAAGAATAGGCATGACGACAGTATCAAAAAATTGTCGAAATAATGCTTTTCGGGGAAAATTCATATTGAAAAGAATTTAAAACAATGCTTTGGTTTCATTTAAAAAATTCAGATTATTAAGATTTTCAATAAAATAAAACATTAAAATACTGCAATCCGCCATTCTGACTGAAACACCAATCACAGCACCTGACGTCACGCTTAGGTAAACACCGCTGTCAATAATCCTCAATCATTGTGTTTTGTTTCTGTGAATACTACTGATTACGCATTTGGATTGATTTTTTATTATTTTACGTGTGGTTTATCGACTCCACACTACTATAATAATGGAACCAAGCTTTGTTAAGGCAAATAGCTCAAATTTACCCAGGATTGATGTATTAATGTTGGGCGATAGTTTGAATGGTTTGGACAATGTTTCTTCTGTATTTGTGGGATTCTGGACTTCCATTGTCTATAAAAATATATCTGAAACAAAAATAAAAGAAAAGAAAATTTGATTAGTAAATGGCAAGAAAAGAAAATAGCTGAAAAATTAAGTTTAATGAATTAGTAGTATCTGAAAAAAGAAATGAAATAATATTAGTAAATAATAAGTTTGAAAATGGTGAAAAAATAAAATTATACAATATACACGACGTTTCGGTTAGTTGGGTATCTCTAACCGTTCTCAAGTGTAAACTGATTATCAGAGTTTGGATTGATCTTTATATACTCCCTTGATCAGTCGTGCCGTGTTGGGCGTCTCTCCCATTGGGCGAGGGGAGGAGCTTGAGACCACTGATACGCGCCAGGATTGGTCGCCACGCGTTTGCCACTTCAACACTGGGTTTACTGAAAACTTCATGGTTCTGTTGGATGAAAGCAGCTTCCTTGAATTTTCGTTTTCGCCAGTTCTGTTCCCGGTGGATAATCCTAGCATCGTTCCACTTAATGTTGTGATGTTTTGTCCATGCGTGATCAGCAATTCCCGATTTCGATGTTTCGGCTCTTCGTGTGTGTATTTGATGTTCTCCGATCCTAACATTAAGAGGTCTCTTCGTTTCACCGATGTATGAATCTCCACATTCACAGGGCACAAGGTATACGCAATTCTTATTGTCAGGGGGTCCATCTGGTTTAGTTTTGGTCAGCCTGCTTCTTAAGGTGTTGTCCGACTTGAACGCTGTTTTGATGTTGTACTGCTGAGCGATTCGCCTTATCTTCTCGGATATTCCCTTCACATAAGGTATGGTTATCATCTGGCAATTCGGGTTCTCCTCTCGTGTGGTTCTGTTCTGTTGACATTCCGCGATAGTCCTTGTTATTATCTTCTTGTTGTAACCGCTTTGTATCAGGTCCCTTTCGATGTTGGATATTTCCTGTTCCATGAGTCGGGGATCGCTGCAGATTGTTGTCGCTCTCCTGAACAGTGTCCTGATTATTCCTTTCTTCGTGCTCATTGAGTGATTCGAAGCGGAGTTGAGGTATTGGCCTGTGTGTGTGGGTTTTCTGTAGACTGACGTACTGATGTGATTATTGTTATGTTTAACCAGAACATCTAGAAAGGGTAGGCTGGAATCCTTTTCTTTCTCCATCGTGAATTTGATGGTGGTGCGAAAGCTGTTTATATGGTTCAAAAAATCGTCCAACTCGGCAGCGGTCCTTTTCCAAATGATGAAAGTATCGTCCACATGTCTTAGCCACATCTTTGGTTTCACTGGAGATGATTCTATCACTTGGCCTTCGAACCACTCCATGTAAATGTTGGCTATTACTGGTGAGAGTGGTGATCCCATTGGTAATCCATCGTCCTGGGAGTAGAATTCTTCTTTTATCTGGAAATAAGAATTATTAATGCAACATCCCAAAAGATCAATTACTCCTTCAATGGGTATAGATGTTCTGTCTGTCAGAGTATCATCCTCCTGTAATTTTGACTTGATGATATCCAGGGATTCCTGCCGTGGGATGTTTGGGTACATATTATCTACATCAAAACTGATGAGCTGTTCGTTGGGTCCTAGTTTGACGTCCTTGATCATTTCCACGAAGTGGCTGGAGTTCTTGACAAATGATGTTGTTTTCCATTGTAAAGGCTGGATGATTTTCAACAGAAAATTCGCGAGATTACTTGTTGGTGAATTCCTGGAACTAGTAATTGGCCTGAGAGGTATTCCTGTTTTGTGAATTTTGGGGAGCCCGTAAAGATGAGGTGTCTTGCTATGATGTGGTGTTAGCATTGTTCTAGTTTTGTCCTCCAAATGATTCTTGTATTTCTTCAGTGTCTGATAGATCTTCCTCTCGATGCTTGGGGTTGGATCCTTTGTAATTGGTCTATATTTCCCTTTTTGGAGTACATCCTTGATTTTATTGTCGTATAGGGTGATGTCCATGACGACGGTGGCGTTTCCTTTATCAGCTGGTAGTATTTTGATTGATTGGTCCTTGTTCAGGGCCCTCAAAGCTGATTCTTCGGATTTGGTGATGTTGGGTGTTGGATTATTCCGTTTATCCAATGCAGTGCGGACTTTCCAGCGGAATTCATCCATTTCTTCTTGATCTAGGTGGGCTGTTTCAACTGAGCTTATGATGTCCAGTATCGGAGTTTCCTTGGGTGTAATTGCAAATTTGAGACCTTTGGCTAAAACTTGTTCTTCCATGAGTGTAAGCTTGCGTGATGAAGTGTTAACTATGGTCCTTATATTTGGTATTGTTTTCTGTGTTCCAGGATGTTGGTGCTCTTGAAGTCTGCGTTGTTTGTTTTCTTGTTTCTTCTGGTGACGAAATCTATGCTTTTGGCACTTCGTCTCAATTTTCTCGAAAATGGGTTCGTAGTCCACTTCTTCCAGAATTTCTTTGATTTCTTCGAAACTTTGAATTGCCTCTTCTTGGTATGTTGCTCGTTTCCACCTGTGGTAGTTTATCTGGGATCTCATTAGTGCTCTGCTCTTCTTTTTTCAGATACTACTAATTCATTGAACTTAATTTTTCAGCTATTTTCTTTTCTTGCCATTTACTAATCAAATTTTCTTTTCTTTTATTTTTGTTTCAGATATATTTTTATAGACAATGGAAGTCCAGAATTCCACAAATACAATGTTGGGCGATTTCCTCCCAACAAATGAAGAATTTTGCTCGTCTGAGTTTAGAAACGTAAGAACTTCCCTAGATACATCCAATTTAGATATTAAAAACCCGTTTCGAACTCATGAGAGTTTATTTTACTTTCGTAGGTTATTTTTATAATGAACTTGTCATTGTTTATTTTTGAGGTTAGCTCCCTCACAGCTTGTAAGTTGCTATTTTAGAGTTAATAACATTTTAAGACCCGATAAAACAACTACATTTCTGTAACTAATAAGCACCTACTGGTACTAGTAGTATTTTCCTCATAGAAAACACCTAAAATCTGATGAATCACCAAGTCAATGTGTATGTATTTGTTCTAATTAATTTAAATTATTTTAGGTCTTCAAGCAATCAGTTATGCGTAACTGAAACGGAAAGGAAACATTTGTACAGTAAAATTGCAAGATTTGCCCTGAGCAAATATATATATATATATATATATATATATATATATATGTATATATATATATATATATATATATATATATATATATATATATATATATATATATATATATATATATATATATATATATAAATATATATATATTAATATATATATATATATATATATATATATGTTTATATATATATATATATATATATATATCGTTCGGGTTTCGGCGTGCGAGCTTTAAACACTTATTTCTTATTATTTTCTTGTTTGGAACATGTACAAATACTTTGCTGAGTGTTTTTATTGATGTGTTTTTACATTGCGGTACTGCACACCACTCATAATTTTTTGAATTCATTTTTAT
The DNA here is from genome assembly GCA_030704885.1 of Cynegetis impunctata. Classification (NCBI taxonomy): domain Eukaryota; kingdom Metazoa; phylum Arthropoda; class Insecta; order Coleoptera; family Coccinellidae; genus Cynegetis; species Cynegetis impunctata. The sequence continues at coordinate 43,264 of JARQZK010000899.1, read as the reverse complement.
CACACGAATGAATTTGATGTTTTGTTCACTTTCTTCGCTACGCATAGACACAATGATATGTTTACCTAAGCGTGACGTCAGACCGACGCCACGACAAATGCGAGCTGTTTTCGCGCCCTATTGAAATAATATTAGAAAAATGGCTTTAAACTTCGTTAAACTTAAGTTTATTACCGAAATGAAGGTTTTTTCGTGAATAGTAAATGTGTATCCACATTAAGGAAGAGTATTTCAAAATCATTCGTCACGCCTATTACATGAACCCCAAAAGGGAAGACCATAACGAAGATGAGATTCGAACAATGCAAAATAGGCAATTCTTGTTGATGCTGTATCTAATTCACTTGAGATGGATTTAATGGCGAAACAGGCCGATGACAATTTTTTAGCTAAGACATGCACATGCTGTGAAAATTTGAGATTGTTGTGGATAAAGAGGCCTAAAAATCTGACAGAATCGCTTATTTTAATGGCATGGTTTTGCAGGAATAGATCCTGGGAGTTATCTCTATAAAACAAGGCGACGGTTTTATCTACGTTGAAGCAAAGTAAATTTGCATCAGACCAGGACTTGATCAATCCAAGATCAATTGTCATTTCAGAGTGCAGCGTCGCAGAATTAGGATTCAATTCAACAACGAAAATTCGAATGTGAAAAGCCAATATGCAGTTTCGCTTGGTTACCACGAAACGAAGTAATCCTCGTACGAATCCGCATTCAATTTAGGTCGAGGTGGCTGCGGCAGAAACAAGAGACGGTCTCGCATTAGCATACTACAACAGGTGGGGAAATTCTAAAGAGCCGTCGGGAGATTTGAATTACCATCACAGTTTCTCGTACTCTCTTTCCTCGTTCTCGACGTATTTGATTTTTCACTTGTTTCGAGCTTTTTGCTGATTAGCAGGGAGTGCTGGCATTCAGAACGCACCACAAATACTCCAGTGAAATAAGACTTCCTCTGCGGAATGAGGCCGAACAAGCTGAATTGCAGAGACCTTCGTTTTGATGTTTCAATGAAGCACAAAAAAATCTCATATGCCGACCCTTGTGCGTCTTGAGATATCGAAGGTCAAAGGTCATAAAAATCGGTTTTTCGCGAAAATCTCGCTTCCAGTGCATCTGACGTCGTAAGAACTCATTACAAAACTTACGTAAAATAGTATTCTCTACAAAATTGTTCATATACATTTTTTTCGTACGACCAACCGTTTTCGAGATACAGCACGATAAAGCGGTAGAGCGCATCCTTAATTGGTAATATTGCATTATACTGCAGAGCTATAACTATAAAAGCACTTTTCTCAATCTGTTATTCTAGAAAATCAAATTCCTATTATTCAAACCGTTGAAAGTTTGTTTATTTATAAAAAAAATATATAATAAATAATTAATAACAAAAAATACATTCTTTTCCCCACCACTTTTGAAGTAAAATGCAAGGCGCGTTTTTTTTTGACATGGTATCCTCAGTAGGCCTAATCCATGTTTTCGATCTTAGAAAAGCTTTTTATAATTTTTTACACCTGGCGCTACGCGCCTTATGTTTCTTTGCCGTCCTCATCGTCTTCGTCTAGTTCCACTAGCACGTCAACCAACACATTGTCTTCATCAGACGCTGCCTCCAAGTCTGTTGGCTCTATGTCAGCTGGCAAAACCTCTTCAGGCTCAAATTCACTGAAGTCTTCTATGTTCTGCAACTGCGTTGACGGGTTCAGGCATGCCTGTCCGTGACACTGGCCACAAACTTTGGAGCATGGCAGCCCGACTTTTCTACACCCGCACTGCGCACCACATCCCTTTTTACAATTACAAAATATTGTATTCAATAGTTCGTCTGGAGCAGGTGGCAGTAGTGTTGTTTTCGGCTGAAGTACGTCGTTTTCTAATACCCAACCCCATTCTTCGGGTTGTAGATTTTTCTCTAGCCAAATCTGAACTTGGTAGTAGACCCGATAAATATGTTATCGAGCTGCTTCACTCGTAGGTGGAAGGGATGACAATTTAACAGGTTTATTAAGTCTATTAAAGCACAGACTAGCCATTCCGTGTGGAAAAGAACGTCTTTCACATAACAGTCGAGAAACAGCTTTTAACAGTTTCACTAACTGTAACAAACTAGCTTTGATTCGGATTCGAGACCGACTCGACTAGACGTGATGCGGCCAATAGGCGCTTTACAATTACATAACAACGCAAGGGGTTTAGGGACTGCGTTTCGGAGAAATACGGTCATGGTCCACTTCTTTATATATGGATGATTTTACTTTTCTTGTCTAGAATAGAAAAATATTTTTTGTTTGCATTATAATATATAGAAGCTTTGCATTTCATTACAAAAGTGGTGTGAAAGAATACATTGTTTTGTTAAATTATTTATTATAAATTTTTTCATAAATAAACAAATTTTCAACGGTTTCAATAACGGAAATTTAATTTTCTAGTCCAACAGATTAAGAAAAGTGCTTTTATAGTTATAGCTCTGCAGTGTAATGCAATATTACCTATTAAGGATGCGCTCTACCGCTGTATCGTGCTATATCTCGAAAACGGTTAGTCGTAGGAAAAAAAGTATATGAACAATTTTGTAGAGAATACTATTTTACGTAAGTTTTATAATGGGTTCTTACGACGTCAGATGCACTGAAAACGAGATTTTCGCGAAAAACCGATTTTCATGACCTTTGACCTTCTGTATCTCAAGACGCACAAAGGTTGGCATATGAGATTTTTTTGAGCTTCATTAGAACATCAAAACGAAGGTCTCTTCAAAAATTCAGCTTGTTCGGACTCATTCCGCAGATGGCCACTTTTTTTACCTTATTTCACTGGAGTAAAAGTAAATAGTCGAGTCTGCCGCTCTGATCTCGCTTGAATATGTGGATGATCAAATTGCTTGAATTTATATATATATATATATATATATATATATATATATATATATATATATATATATATATATATATATATATATATATATATATATATATATACCTACAGGTTGTCAATTTAACACCTTTTGGGTTATTTGTTGTTGTAGTATATTTAACCCCTTCAGCTGATATATTCTATCCATCTACATATCTATCAATCATTCTATCTATGTATCAATCTATCAGACCCGGCAAACGTTTTTTAAATTGTCAAAATGGCTATTAAAAAATATGGGTTGTTTATAGTAAGGTGAAAATGTAGAGAAAAAGTAGTAAGTTGCTAATGTCATACCTAAATGTAATATGAAAATTGCTTTCAAACCTAAGACAAAACTCCCAGGATTTTTATTCAATGCCAAAAATATCACTTCAAAATTTAAAATTTCAGGAGTTTATAAGTTGATTTGTCCTGTATGTAAAGGAATGTATATATAACTGAGATTGAATTCTTTGTTTTATAAAATAAGATGTAATACTCTCCTGTAGTCAGTCTTTATAATGAGTTCATAACTCGAAACATGTCGACTATCCTTTACTGCTACATACAGTATCTAAAAGAACACCAACAATTTATTTTGAATAATAAAGCAGATTCAACGTTTTCAAATCATTGCCGTGTAAACCACCACCCGTTTCCACAAATAGATAAATATCAAATTATGCAAAAACGAAAAACTATCTTGGTCCAATCTCCAACTTTGCTATTCCGCCCATTTTGATGAGCAGATTTTCAAAGTGGAAACCGGCTGAATATTCAGTGACATTAGATCATAAATAGAATCAACTACGTCGAATTGAACAAAATCCAGAGTCTATGTGTCATACAGTTGACAGTAAATTTCAACATGTTTTATTTTTCATTCCTCATTTCCATTTTTGGAATCTTGTATGTTTATCCTCAAAATATAGCTGAAATAACAGAAACTTCCAGTGAAGCTAACATTACGTTATCGTCGCTTATGCCAGTAGAAGATTCTGCATTTGGAAAATCTGGTCAAGTTCGATATAACAGAGATACTGAAAGCAATTGCAATTTCAAAGAAAACTATTATCTGGTAGCTATCGTAACATTCCCTAGACATGGTGTCTTTTGTACCGGTTCCTTGATAGCACAAAGATGGATACTGTCTGCAAAAGAATGTTTCACGTCTGAATACAAACCAGATAATGCTATTATAGAAGTTCAATTTCCGAAAGAGAATTCTGTGAGATTTGCGCCTTCCAATGCTATCCGATCAATGCAAAAAATAAAAAAATATTTTCTGCATTCATATATAAGTTTAATTTTTTTGGAAAGACCAATTGACACGCTGCACGAAGTACATTTTGGAAAAATAGTATACGGTGAACTTCCAGAAGACTTATCTAGAGAGTGCGATCCGAATAATTTTACACTCACTTATTGGCCGAACATAGGACTATACGGGACGGTCACCTCTCCTTCTGCAGCTCTTCACTGTATAACTCAACATTATGTTCCCAATAGTATTTGTAAGTGGTTGGACAAAAACCGTATGTGCACAAATGGACCGAAACCGAAAATTGCAAGATGTAAAGAACTCATTGGAGCACCTTTAATTTGTGATGGATATCAATATGGTGTTACCATTAAAAACGACAACTGTAACAAAGAAAACGTCATATATTATGCTAGAGTTGACAGATACTTACAATTCATATCAGAGACTATGAAAAATGCAACAGATGCTGAAAATAAGCAAAACCAAATTCTTCCTTATCTGTGGATCTACATACTGACTTCAGTACCGCTACAGATTTTGAACTGGATCATGAATGCCCATTAACGAAGAAATAATACGGAAAAAATGCATGGGAAAAGGGGAAGTTATTATGATATAATAAGTCCTAGTTGGATAGGACTTATTTCCAAAAATATTATTTTGTCGTTGAAATTGATTCATGTGAAAATCATAGAAAATATATACTTGAATGATATAATTTCGAAATTTATAAGAAATATAGTTTTTAAAAAAGAGAAAGGTAACATAAACGAATGTTGAATTGTTTATTATATTAGAGAAAAAAGAATTGTTGTTTGGAATTGAATTGTTGTTTTCAAATGTTAATGAATTGTTTCTAATAAATTAGTATTAAAAATTTGAAATTTGAGTTTATTTTACATATTATAGACGTATATAGAAGTTAAAAATATGAAGGTAAAGTCAATTCTCAAAACTATAAAAAAGAACCTTCCTTGAGCCAGGGAATTCAGCCATTATTTATATAATCGCATTATTTATTTATATAATCGCAATTATCTCAACAACAACATGCTCAAACTACATCAGGTATGGAATATATTCAGGAGTGGAGTATGTTTAATTTCAATTTGTTAATACAGTGATAGATATGAATTTATATACCTGTTGACTTCTAGGGCTTTAAGTTTAATTTCAATCTCCTATTCTCTCTATGTAAAATATGGAAATATTTATTAAATGAATGATTTGAATGGTTAGAATCTCTCTTATTGCTTACGAAGCAGCGCTCATGTTCTTTAATTCTCTTTCCGAAATTTCCATGTTCTACCTCTATAGGTATACATTTTGTACATTTTATACAATCGCCACATGATAATTTATACACGCCCGAAAGTTTATCCGTTTTTTTTGTTGCGTATAAATTGGCCTAAACCATTGCATAAATCAAAACCACAAAATCCCTGAAATTTCAGAAATTCTGAATGACTGACACTGAAACGCTTATGTATTTATAGTTACAATAATATATTTGTATTATCAAACAGCTTTCCAAGGAAGCTGGTTTTACGTATTCAGCAACGCAAAATCTGCATTCACAATCGAACGGTGAATTATAGAAATTTTCAAGTCACCCCGACTCAAAATCTGCATACAGCTGTTTCGATCTTATTAGATCTCATCAGTGCAGCTTATTTGACTTGGAGTGAATTAACAAATTTCTAATTGTTCCCCAATACAAATTGGGGGTGGGGATTGTGAATGCAGATTTTGCGTTGCAGAATACGTATAACCAGCTTCCTTGGAGAGTTGTTTGATAATTTTTTAAATTATTAAAGAATTTTCATTGTTCACTTTATGTAATGTATGAAATTGACCATGGTCGACAAGTATGTTTTTCAAGATTTGATTGTAATATTATATTTTCCCAACATTTTGATAACGATAAACTATCTTATGATAGACAAAATTCGTCTATTCAATTCGTTTACAATCCCATTGACGTTCGGAGCCGGCGTTAAACTGTAGGTCCCTCGAGATAAAAAAAAATGAAACATTAATTAATTTATTTGTATGGCACACATGCAATAATACATTTCCAGTTAGAGGTAAAATAAAAAAGGTAAAACACAGAAATCTACATACAATCAATCGAACAAACAAACAGCAAACAAGCATAAAAGATAAAAATTCATATTCTTTCAAAGATATTCGGCATGCAATGGAGTTAATATTAAAATTTTCCAGGAGTTTCCTGACAGACTCAAAAATTTATCGGTGGTCGTTCTTTACACTCCATTCAGTAATTGAATTCAATTACCCCCGGGTCCAAGCGGCCACCAGTTGAAATAACATTTTTTTCCAGCGTATCCTGAATAATTTTAAGAGATTTCCCGTCCGTCTTATCTTTTGCTAAAACAGAATTTCACTTATTAATCATAAAATTTCGCTGTTATCGCTTTTCCACTTTTTCCGCACGCCCCTGTTATCTATTGTTCCGGTTTACGGCGGAATAAAAAGTTTTTATTCCGTTACGGAAAATTCGTGCATATGGTTCTTATGGATTCCCGCGAATACTCAGCACTTGGAAGAGGAGTTTAAACTCGAGGTTTCATCGGGTTATTGGGTCATTACATCTTTCTGAGTGGAATGGGTATCATTACACTTGAAATATATGTAGTTGTTTCGAGAAGTAGTTACTATTTTTTATTATATATTGAATCTTAGAACGTCCCGTGAAAGTTTACTTTTCCGTCATATTTGGAGCTCGAAGAATGTCTACGGCTCGACTTACATAGATTCACACCGTGGGTATGATTGTCAAAAAAATATTTGTATATATAGATGAACATCAAAGAGATATATGCTCAGTTGAAACTTTCCACCTGGCTATTTTGTGTAATATGAGGGTTGTAGAAAATTTCATAAACAAGTCGATTTTTAATTTGTAGGGGACATCGATTTATATTATTACCCTTCTTTCAGATGCAGGTATCAACTTTGATTCGTTTACATTATTTAATTCAACATTGACTTACTCTTTAATGTAAATACCTCCTACCATGGGTAACGATAAATAGAAAAAAATTCAGTGACCTTAGATCGTAAATGGAATAAACGACGTCGAATTGAATAAAATCCAGAGTCTATGTGTCATACTGTTGACAGTTGATTTCAAAATGTTTCATTTTTTACTCCTCACTTCTATTTTAGGAATCCTTTATGTTTTTCGTGAAAATTTAGCTGAAACAATAGAAACCTCTAGTGAAGCTAACATAACGTTATCGTCGCTTGTAAAATATGCTGCATTTGGAAATTCTGGTCAACTTCGATATGACAGAGGTACTAAAAGCAATTGCAATTTCGAAGAAAACTATCATCTGGTAGCTATCGTAAACCTCCCTCAATATTACTACCATTGTACCGGTTCTAACTCGCCATAAAACACTTTCGGCTATTTTAAATTTATTCGATCACTAAAAATTTCAACATATGTTGAAGCATTGTCATTGAGTATTGACAATGTATAAATTCCAGAAATATTCGGACTTAATACTCAGCTATTTTCAAAAGTCAATTCAACAACGAAAATTCGAATGTAAAAAGTCAATATGCAGTTTCGCTTGGTTACCACGAAACGAAGTAATCCTCGTACGAATCCGCATTCGATTTAGGTCGAGGTGGCTGCGGCAGAAACAAGAGACGGTCTCGCATTAGCATACTACAACAGGTGGGGAAATTCTAAAGAGTCGTCAGGTGATTTGAATTACCATCACAGTTTCTCGTACTCTCTTTCCTCGTTCTCGACGTATTTGATTTTTCACTTGTTTCGAGCTTTTTGCTGATTAGCAGGGAGTGCTGGCATTCAGAACGCATCACAAAGTAAATAGTCGAGTCTGCCGCTCTGATCTCGCTTGAATATGTGGATGATCAAATTGCTTGAATTTATATATATATATATATATATATATATATATATATATATATATATATATATATATATATATATATATATATATTTATATATATATATATATATATATATATATACCTACAGGTTGTCAATTTAACACCTTTTGGGTTATTTGTTGTTGTAGTATATTTAACCCCTTCAGCTGATGTATTCTATCCATCTACATATCTATCAATCATTCTATCTATGTATCAATCTATCAGACCCGGCAAACGTTTTTTAAATTGTCAAAATGGCTATTAAAAAATATGGGTTGTTTATAGTAAGGTGAAAATGTAGAGAAAAAGTAGTAAGTTGCTAATGTCATACCTAAATGTAATATGAAAATTGCTTTCAAACCTAAGACAAAACTCCCAGGATTTTTATTCAATGCCAAAAATATCACTTCAAAATTTAAAATTTCAGGAGTTTATAAGTTGATTTGTCCTGTATGTAAAGGAAGGTATATATAACTGAGATTGAATTCTTTGTTTTATAAAATAAGATGTAATACTCTCCTGTAGTCAGTCTTGATAATGAGTTCATAACTCGAAAAATGTCGACTTTCGTTACTGCTAAATACAGTATCTAAATATTTTTATATAGTGAAGCATAAGCCAAGTGTGTTTTATTTTAAAGTTTATACTTTATTCTTCGAATGTATATATGTCAGACTGGTAGATCGTTCAAGACAAGATTTGAAGAACACCAACAATTTATTTTGAATAATAAAGCAGATTCAACGTTTTCAAATCATTGCCGTGTAAACCACCGCCCGTTTCCACAAATAGATAAATATCAAATTATACACAAACGAAAAACTATCTTGGTCCCATCTCCAACTTTGCTATTCCGCCCATTTTGATGAGCAGATTTTCAAAGTAGAAACCGGCTGAATATTCAGTGACATTAGATCATAAATAGAATCAACTACGTCGAATTGAACAAAATCCAGAGTCTATGTGTCATACAGTTGACAGTAAATTTCAACATGTTTTATTTTTCATTCCTCATTTCCATTTTTGGAATCTTGTATGTTTATCCTCAAAACATAGCTGAAATAACAGAAACTTCCAGTGAAGCTAACATTACGTTAGCGTCGCTTATGCCAGTAGAAGATTCTGCATTTGGAAAATCTGGTCAAGTTCGATATAACAGAGATACTGAAAGCAATTGCAATTTCGAAGAAAACTATTATCTGGTAGCTATCGTAACATTCCCTAGACATGGTTTCTTTTGTACCGGTTCCTTGATAGCACAAAGATGGATACTGTCTGCAAAAGAATGTTTTGCCTTTGAATACATACCAGATAATGCTATTATAGAAGTTCAATTTCCGAAAGAGAATTCTGGGAGATTTGCGCCTTCCAATGCTATCCGATCAATGCAAAAAATAAGAGAATATTTTCTGCATTCATATATAAGTTTAATTTTTTTGGAAAGACCAATTGACGCGCTGAACGAAGTACATTTTGGAAAAATAGTATACGGTGAACTTCCAGAAGACTTATCTAGAGAGTGCGATCCGAATAACTTTACCCTCACTTATTGGCCGAACATAGGACTATACGGGTCGGTCACCTCTCCTTCTGCAGCTCTTCACTGTATAACTCAAAATTATGTTCCCAATAGTTTTTGTAAGTCCTTGGACAAAAACCGTATGTGCACAAAAGGACCAAAACCGAAAATTGCAAGATGTAGAGAACTCCTTGGAGCACCTTTAATTTGTGATGGATATCAATACGGTGTTGCCCTAAACAACGACAACTGTAACAAAGAAGACGTCATAACTTATGCAAGAGTTGACAGATACCTACGATTTATAGCAGAGACTATCAAGAATGCAACAGATGCTGAAAATAAGCAAAATCAAATTCCTCCTTATCTGCGGATCTACATACTGACTTCAGTACCGCTACAGATTTTGAACTGGATCATGAATGCCCATTAACAAAGAAATAATACGGAAAAAATGCATGGGAAAAGGGGAAGTTATTATGATATAATAAGTCCTAGTTGGATAGGACTTATTTCCAAAAATATTATTTTGTCGTTGAAATTGATTAATGTGAAAATCATAGAAAATATATACTTGAATGATATAATTTCGAAATTTATAAGAAATATAGTTTTCAAAAAAGAGAAAGGTAACATAAACGAATGTTGAATTGTTTATTATATTAGAGAAAAAAGAATTGTTGTTTGGAATTGAATTGTTGTTTTCAAATGTTAATGATTTGTTTCTAATAAATTAGTATTAAAAATTTGAAATTTGAGTTTATTTTACATATTATAGACGTATATAGAAGTTAAAAATATGAAGGTAAAGTCAATTCTCAAAACTATAAAAAAGAACCTTCCCTGAGCCAGGGAATGCAGCCATTATTTATATAATCGCAATTATCTAGGAGCTAAATGTGAATAATTATTCTGGGAATTTGAATCGAAGCACTACCAGTTGATTCATTGTTGCACAAAATGATTTCGAAAGCTAATTTATGATTTTTACTCAAAAATATTCTGGAGACCGCTTTTGTTCCTTTAACTGTGTATGTAAGTTTTTTTAGTTTTTTTTTCATTTATTTATTCATTCAATAATAGAACTGCAAATCGGTTTCTTCGTAGAATCTGTTTCCACAGAGCTGAAAAATATTATATTCTGATATATAAAATTCTCATGTCACGGTGTTAGAAGTTAAACTCCTCCGAAACTGTTCGACCGATTCTCATGAAATTTTGCATATCGGGTAGGTCTGAGAATCGGCCAGCATCTATTTTTCATCCCCCTAAATGTTGAATTTGATCCACCACTTGATTTAATTTTTTTATTTTTCACACGAAAGTTTCTGTTCTATTTTTTTATGATACAGCATTCAATAATACATACATCTCTCTACGATCAACCCCTATTCTTTATTTGTTAAACTCCTCCGAAATGGCTCAACCGATTCTCATGAAATTTTGTGCGCATGTTGGTTAGGTCTGAGAATCGGACAACATCTATTTTTCATCCTCCTGAATTTTTAGGGTGTTCCACCCCTTAATTTTTTTTTATTTTCCAGGCAAAATTTTCTGTTCTACTTTTTTTATGATAAAGCATTCAAAATTACATGAATTTTTATGTTTATTTTGTCATGACTTCATATTACTCTCAATTTTTCACCCTTCTACGATCAACCCCTATTTTTCCATCGCGATTTTCATTTTTTTTAATTTTATCCACAGATTCGCAACAACATTTTTATAAATTTTTTGGAAAAATTTTTTTATTTCAATTTCTTTATGACGTTGCATTGAAAAATACATTCAACTCTAAATTTTCACCCTTCCATCAACAACCCATATTTTTTAATAGCCGTTTTAATAATTTAAACAACGTTTGTCGGGTCAGATAGATTGATAAATAGATATAATGATAGATAGATAGTTAGATAGATAGATAGTAAGATAGATAGAGATACATCGGCAGATAGATGAATAGAAAGAAAGATAGATAGGTAGATAAAAATAATTTATATTGTAGAACAACCTTTGCCGGGTCAGATAGATTGATAGATAGATATGTAGAATGATAGATAGATAATTAGATAGATAGATAACTAATGGATAGATATATAGATAGAAAGATGGGTAACTATCTTGATAGATTAATAGATAGATAACTATTTAGATAGATAGATAGATAGATAGATAGATAGATAGATAGATAGATAGATAGATAGATAGATAGATAGATAGATAGATAGATAGATAGATAGATAGATAGATAGATAGATAGATAGATAGATAGATAGATAGATAGATAGATAAAAATTATTTATATGGCAGAACAAAGTTTTCCGGGTCAGCTAGTAAACAATAAATTGGACTATTCACATCAACAATTGCTTATGCACAAAAAAAAGTTTTTTATGTTTTTCGATATTATCTGTATAGTTCTTGTGAAAACCCTGACATATGTATGTCAATCATCATCTCCACGCGGACACCTAGTCCCAAGATTATATTACCGCTCATTTTCAGTTGGATATGCACATCATCAAATTTAAATAGACGGACCTTCAAATTCAATGATCTTAGTAAGTATTTCTTCTGTACGTTATCAACTCAAACCCTCACACTTCAAGGAACATCTTCACTTTATAGCCATTCTATAGGGAAAGTTTTTTTTCGATATCTCCGAGGGGGTATCGTCATCTCCCCGTAAACGAGAAATTCTTTTTTCCCCAGACGAAAACAAACCCAATTTCAATTTTCCTCTCCAAACAAATTATTTTCCATTAAATTAAGCACCTCCTCCCCCCCCATCGTCGAAATCGAAGATCAAAGAGCATCCCTGTTTAATTTATGCGTCCAGCTGAACCAGATCATTGAAATCGTCCGGAAGAGATATTTAAATGAGAATGAGAATCGGGGAAGAACAAAGCTCGCTCGAATTTTCATCAAAAGGGGCCGAAAAGTTTTCCTTTTTTTTTTTGATAACGTTGTCATCCTTGGGAATGCTTATTTTTCAAAGTTTCAAGACGACGCTCTCGGGACAAATCTCCAAATTAAAATTTAATGTGTATCTTCAAAGCGTAGTCCGTGGAGAGATGCGAAATATTCCGTTTAAGAATAGACCTTTAAAATGATGGGAAATTAACGATAAATTCCAAAGTGTTTGTAGCCGATAACGCTTAAGAGAAATGATTGAGCCGTTAGAAAATCTCTTCGAACATGTTTTCGAAATTTGTCGAATTCTAAGAAAAATAAATGTATTGAAATAAAGCACTCAGTGTTGTTAACATCTAAAAGTAATGAATAATACTTACGAGTCACGAGACGTATTTTGCGAAACATCACGAGAGCGCAGCTCGAGTGATGTTTCAAGACTGACGAGGGCAGTATAACGATTATTTTCATTAGCTCGAGTTGGTATTGCTTACGATTATATAATGAATAAAATATATATATATATATATATATATATATATATATATATATATATATATATATATATATATATATATATATATATATATATATATATATATATATATATATATATATATATATATATGTGTATATTCATATATATATATATATATATATAGATATATATATATATATATATATATATATATATATATATATATATATATGTATATTCATATATATATATATATATATATAGATATATATATATATATATATATATATATATATATATATATATATATATATATATATAAATATATATATATATATAGATATATATATATATATAGATATATATATATATATATATATATATATATATATATATATATATATATATATATATACGATGATATATTGAAAAATTCTTAGCCTACTTTAGAACCAAACAAAATTTCAATGTCAAAATATTTTATTATTCAACATATTTTCCTTTTAATTGTATACATTTATTACAGGGAACCTGCAACGTCTCTAGACATTTCAAAAAAAATGTTTCTTCTTGCTCTGCAAACCAGACCTCCACAGCTTTTATTACCTCCTCGTTGGAAGAAAATTTACGACCTTTTAAACTTTTTTGAGTTGAGGAAAGAGAAGATAGTCGGACGGAGCCAAATTAGGTGAATAAGGGGGTGTTATAGTAATTCAAACCCTAAATCACGAATTTTTTGCATGGCAACATGAAATTTGTGTGCAGGGGCGTTGTCCTGCAAAAACAAAACACCTTTGGATAGATTTCCGCGTCTTTTCTCTCTAATTTCTTTCCGTAGAGTGGCCAGTAATGTCGAATAGTAATCTCCAGTTATTTTTCTACCCTTATCCAAAAAATCAATCATGATTACTCCATGGCAATCCCTAAAAACTGAAGCAAGAACTTTTCCAGCAGATTTTTGGACACGAAACTTCTTTAGGTCTTGGAGAACCGGAGTGTCGCCATTCCATCGATTGTTGCTTTGTTTCTGGATCGTAGAAATGTACCCAAGTCTCATCCATAGTAACAATTCGGTTTAAGAAGTCTACATCGTATTCAAATCGAGCACAGATCGAAAGCGATGCTACTACATTAGCACGCTTTTGGTCAATATTCAAACATTTGGGTATCCATTTTGCAGCAATTTTTCTCATGTCCAAATTGACTTGAACTATATGATGAACGCGTTCGTATGAAATATTCAGTGCTTCAGATATCCGTTTTAGCCGAATACGACGGTCTGTTAAAATCATGTCATGAACTGCATCGATATTTTCGGAGACTAACACAGAAACTGGCCTTCCCGATCGGTCATCATCTTCAATGGAAAATTTACCACTTTTGAAGCTTGCAGTCCAATTATTCACGGTCGCATACGAAGGACATTGATCACCAAGGGTATTAAGCATATCTTCGTAATACTGCTTACCTCTCAACCCTTTTAAATACAGGCACTTGATGATGGCTCGATGCTCCAATCTTTGACGTCAAATTTTACACTGACACTTCTAATAAGTTATTGTTCGTTGCTATGGTAACGCAATATTTTGTTTATGCAGGGAACTGGTCTAGGCTAACTTGATATCAATACATCCTCGTATATATATATATATATATATATATATATATATATATATATATATATATATATATATATATATATATATATAAACATATATGTGTGTGATATCATCTTTAGATTTAGATTTACCATGTATCCTGCTTAAAACTATGTTTTACCCCTCTTGAGTATTATGCAGCACCATCTTGAGAACTATTCTGTAACTCATGCATTGTGATTGAATTCTTTAAGTCATGTTAACGATTTCTAAATTCGTGAAAAATTTACCGTTTTTACAACCATTTTTAATAGAATAAATAGTAAAATATTTTTTTCTTTCAGGTGAGGCGTTCGCAGGAAACTTGTTCTACCGATTGTAGTAAGTACATCATCTCGTAAATTAGTCGAAAAGTCGAAAATTGAGTTGCTTCACTCTTCAATTATCATCTTAATCGAATTTGGTCCTGAGTCAATCGAGTTGAATTAAGCTCGTTATGGGAAAGAGCTTTTCAGCGGTTTCCTCAAAATTTAATTGGAGAAGATAAGTTTTCGAAAAATAATGAACGGGACAGCCTTTCTCAATTCCATTAGATCGAGTACAATTAGTTGTATTAAGATGTCAGTTCGATATTACACGGACGGAAAATTAATGGTAATCTGAAATGGAAGAAGACTTTCGTAGGAAAAATTCATTCATATACATCATTGATTTCATGATATGAGAAGAAAAATGGTTGCTTTTTTTACGTTGAATGGTTAATCAGACCGACACAAATTAGGGGGCATTCATTAATTATGTGAGGTGTTTAGGGGGGGTGGGGAGGGAGTCGAGGAAAATCTGACTCAACCTCACGTGGGGGAGGGGGTAGTTTCATCAAATAGCACGTAATTTTTTTCGCAAGAAACAGTATAAAGTTGTGAGAAAACTAGGTTAACTTAGTAAAAAATGTTTCTGCACTAAAATATATCCAAATCATTCATAAAAATATTTATCGCGGTTTAATTATGCACTGATGGAAGAATTTAGTAACTATGAATAAGTTCATTTGGTTGGAAACAATTTATTCATTTATTAAATACGATAAAGTATTTTTCTAACATTATTCGTTAACTATTGATAAATATTTATTAACAGTAAATACTTTTTTTGAAGTAAATGTTTCTTCTTCATATACGGTACGCTGTGAATATTATTCATGAAAAAAATAATGCCATAACCTTTTATAATAAACATACGATTAGTGTTGCCTCTCGACGAGACGAGACGAGAGAATGCTCTCTCTCGTCTCGTCTCGTCTCGACCCTTTAAAAAAATATATTAAATCCCTATGTATTTTATTAGAACTTGCTCCCTTCAAAGCTTTTTTATGGGTACGACACTAAAATGAACTTTTCTCCTGAGGAATGTATTTAATTTTCTTCCTTTCCAACAGAAAAATTTCTACGATATGATTTAGTTTTATTCCGATTGATCCTTGTACTTCACAACAATATTTGAAAAACCTGGCAAACTATAACATCTAACGCAAGTAAACATACATAATTATAATAATTAATTGAAGAACAAATCACTCATAACATCTAATGCCTGGACACTAGAGGGAGGAAAAGTGAATTTTATAAGAAAAACGAAAAATGTGTATTGAGGTAAAGGGAGACTTTTCTTCCCTAACGGAGGAGGAAGAAAAAGTACCATTTTTCTTCCTTGTATGCGGGTGAAAAATGTAACTTTTAACGTTAAACATTTAAACGGTCAATAATGGCTATTCAAAGTTAATAGTAAAAAATATTATTTTTAATAATTACAAGAATTTATTGTGTTTTGGTATATTGTAACATAGTTACAAAAGTAAATGAAATTATTAAAAGTAAGTACCTGAATAATATAATAAAACAATGAAATGGGAAAAAAATTCTTATTTGTGTATTAATTGTATCATTTAAGAATATATACCCAAATGTCGCTTGAGTTGGAAAATTTAACAGGGAAAGTTGGTAAAATAGTAATAAATTTAGTAAAAAAAAGAAACGAGGGAACTTTTCATTCTTATTTTTTTGACCAGTAGGTATTTCAATAATATAGGATTTTCATAATATGAGATGGCATTTCCATAATGCAAGTCGGGAATTGGTATCTTCTCCTCTCCTAAAAATATTTTCGCGACGACCCAGACTGCTAGACTAACTTTTATGAAATAACATTTGAAATTCGGACATTAAAAGGTACCAATATACATTTGTGTATTCGTCTTATAAAAATTTAGATAATATTAGTAGTTTCGTTCCACATAATTTTGTCTCTTATAAACATGATGGAAGGAACCATTGTATTTATGTAAATTCCTAGAAAAACCCAATCGGGGTAAAGTTTACCATAAACTCATAAATCAGGATTGTCACCTATTGTCCGAGATCTAGATAAGCAAAACAATAATTGTTAAAGAAAAGAGTATGGAATTAGGGTTATTATCGTTTTTCTTTAAAACTTTCAGTTATGATTTGTGTCTTATAGCGTGCGGTTGCTTATTTGTAAGAATTTAAACATGAAAAGAACAGGTCAAACTTTTTTAAAATTTGGAGAACATTTGAGTGATCAAAGCGATAGTGATATTGAAATGGACGAGAGTGACAAAGATAAAAACTATACTCCTGTGCAAGAAGTAGAAAGTGACATCGACATGTACGAAAATATTTTTTGAAGTTACAAAATTACATACTTATTCGCAACTTTACATGCTCTAGAACCCAAACGAGCTAGGTTAGAAAAAACACTTTTTATCGCAATTTTTAACAGCTATTCTTTCATAAAAATAGGTAGGTACCTACATTTTTCCCAAAAATTTGTCACTAAACTTTTTTAATAAAGGACCCCGCACGGAATACATGGGCTTCTGGTTTTCCGCGGAATTTGATGAAACTCGGGTATGTCCTTTTTATTTATTTTTTAACAGACGTAAAACTAATATTATTAAAAAGCTATTCAAAAGCTAAGAAAGTCAAAACAGTTTTCCTCAGTTTTAGGGTGAGTTCGGGTTGAGGCTCGGAGCACTCGGAGAGCGCACTATTTTCTGGTATTTTTGGACCTCGGAGTATATAAAGTTCGATCGGAGTTATTAAACTGTGCCAAACCAAATACACTAGAGTGTTTTTAGAGCTCCAATAATAACAGAAAAGCGAAAACAGTGAGTGCTCCGAGCGTCAACCCGACTCACCCTTAAACTATTCGGCTCGTCAAAGATGCAAATGTGTTATTTTTTAATCTGAGATAAATATCTCAAAAACAAATTAACCAAAACAAGTTATGTAGACCTTTATGTCTTGAAATTTACGTAAAATCCAAATGTATAATAATATACGGTATGTTTTACGTATTTACTCAAAAATTCAATGTTTAATTATTTTTCTGTTTCACCAATCAGCAGAAAAAATCTATAAGTTTTACAGCCCTATTCACCATCTGCCGCTAACTTTTTAATATGCTCTGTTGTATATTCAAGACGTTGTTGGTTGAGCACGTAAAGGCGGCTGCGCACCTAGCTGTCTACTTGACAAGTATGCTGAGACAAGCTTTTTGTACAATTATACATTAATGTATGTATGGTAAAATACAGCAGAAGTCTTTGCGAGTTTTACCATACACACTTTCATTTATAATATTGTTCAAAAAGCTTGAAAAAGCATACTTGTCAAGTAGACAGCTATATGTGTAGTCGCCTTTACGCATTTAGCGGCCTGATAAAAAGTTAGCAGCTGATAGTGAATACGGCTGTTAGTTTGCCAATCGAAGATAGCAATAGTGCAAACTTAGTCACACCCTGTATATATTATTACTATATAGTACTAATAACTACCCGCTATTAATTTGAAATGGATAACGTAAAAACTAAGTACAATTTACACTGCTTACTTTTAAAGGATATTACGAGAGATCTAAATATTTATCACGATTTTTGCATACTTTGATAAAAACTATAGGAAACATGACATAAATAACGGCTTAACTGTTTAATTTGTAAAATTGTAAAAAATGTTTTCTCGAGAGATCGAGAGAAACGAGAAATTCTCGACGAGAGAGGGACTTCCTCTCGTCTCGTCTCGTTTTTTTCGAGAGAAAATATCTCTCGTCTCGTCGAGACGAGACGAGAGACGAGAATCTCTCGTCTCGGCGGCATCACTACATACGATGCACTGATTTTCGCTGAAAAAAATTGTGACTTATTACAACCATTTTTTTTATTATTTACTTAATTTTTCTCACATTTTTTAAAATATTACTGATCTACTTGAACTAATAGAATTAGCACGATGCCTCGGTAGACCAGCGGTAAGGTGTACCGCTTGTAAGCCGAGGATTGTGGGTTCGAGTCCCACCTTGCTCTTAAGTGTTGTGCATGTCCGGAATTTTTGTGGTTCTATATATATGATTAAATTGTTGGGTAATGTACTTCATTTACAAGCCCATTGGCCGTTCGGAACCTGTGTTGAACTGTAGGTCCCTCGAGTTAAAAAAAAAAGAATTAGCACAGATTAACTCATTCATAAAACAAATATGCATTTTTGAAAATCTCACGTGAGATTCGGGGAGGGGAAGAGGGTGTCGAGCTAGAACTCACGAAATCTCACCAAGGGGGGAGGGGGAGTCAAAAATCGTCAATATTATCTCACATAATAAATGGATGCCCCCTTATACCGTAAGTTTCCATAAAATAATGCTCGAAATTAACAATTCAACATTAAAAATCGAATCATGAAAAATATACAAGTTGACCATAGTCGATGTAACATACTACATTGAGTGAACAAGGAAAGTTCTTCAATAATTTGAAAAATTATCGAAGGGAGCTGGTTATATGTATTTCCCGACGAGAATTCAACGAACTACATGTTGCATCATGTGCCAAATATGGCACAAAGCTTTCCGGGTCAGCTAGTAAACAATAAATTGGACTATTCACATCAACAATTGCTTATGCACAAAAAAAAGTTTTTTATGTTTTTCAATATTATCTGTATAGTTCTTGTGAAAACCCTGACATATGTATGTCAATCATCATCTCCACGCGGACACCTAGTCCCAAGATTATATTACCGCTCATTTTCAGTTGGATATACACATCATCAAATTGAAATAGACGGACCTTCAAATTCAATGCTCTTAGTAAGTATTTCTTCTGTACGTTATCAACTCAAACCCTCACACTTCAAGGAACATCTTCACATTATAGCCGTTCTATAGGGAAAGTTTTTTTTCGATATCTCCGAGGGGGTATCGTCATCTCCCCGTAAACGAGAAATTCTATTTTCCCCAGACGAAAACAAACCCAATTTCAATTTTCCTCTCCAAACAAATTATGTTCCATTAAATTAGCCCCCTCCTTGGATGATGAAGAAAACATTATGAGGGAAATATGGACAAATATAGATCAAGCAAAAATTAGACGTCTGGTTCAAAATATGGGTCGTCGATGTCAATCAGTTATAAGGAATAGGAGAGAAAACATCCGATGTTGACTTTTTATTTTAATGTTTAAGATTTTATTTCAAATTTTTTCAAAATAAATTTTAGTTGTAACGTTTTACATTAAATTCCGTATTTGATTTAATAAGCAAGATAAAAAAATTAATAAACAAAATGCTTGTTAAATATGGGGCTATATTTCGACTTAGAGAGACACCTAATACTGTTGATGGGAATTCCCACAGAATATGACAAACGTTGTGCATTAAACTAGTTTTTCTTCAAACACCCAGTATATGCCTAAAACTCAAATTTAAATTTTCTCTCTTTTCATAACGTCATTTCTGAAGATTTAAGCTATATTGAAATTTTTTTAAATCTAAATCGATTCAGCAGTTCGCGAGAAAATTAACTTTGAAATTGACCCAAATTTTAGTGGTGCGTTAATTTTGCTGGCCAGTGTATATATATATATATATATATATATATATATATATATATATATATATATATATATATATATATATATATATATTATATATATATGAGAAGCAAACCGCCGATGTCGGATCGCCCTCGTAAACAGCGAAAACATTCTAGATTGGCAATCATAACCTAGCGAACGTGTTATTCTCGTACACATATATCAACAATAAGAACTCATTAGTGATTATTTCTGAGATGCGAGATTGGGAACACGAATACGGTTTTGCTTTAATGCCGGATATTTTAATTTCCACGCCGGTTATATATGAAGGCGTCGATTATCGAACGTACGGATCTCTTTGTTGTTGTAACTTTGCAATGGCCGCACGCGAACGCCGTCGTTATTGTATCACATTGTTCCACACGTGAGATTATTTTGTATCTAGTACAGAGCTGTACGCCCGTCGGGCGTACTAATTCTTGAGGGGGGTTGTTATTTACAAAGTACTTAAATAAATATACGTGAAAAAAAGATAGGAATATACAGCTTTTTCTGTCTTTTTACCTGTATACTGGAGAACGAATATTAATTGAAAAACATTTTGGAAAAATAATAAAATTTATTCTAATAAAAAATCTCTCATAGAAAACTCTGAATAATTAAAACAAATAGAAATAAAAATATTGAAAAAAATAAAAATGTACTCATCATTAAATATAAACAAATAAGTATATCTATAGACGTTTATATCATAAAGCCATTTTTTGGAGGAAGGTTATAGATTTAAAAAATGCAACATACAAATTCATGTTTGAAGATTTAGCTCTATTTGCATTTACTCTTTTAAGGTTACCGTCATCGAATTCATTCGTGGAGAGGATATGTTCATTGATTAATATTGTTAAATGTAAAATCCGACACAAAATGATACTAAAAATGTTGAATTCAGTTGTGTCTATTACATCTCATTTGGAAATAAATGAGATTTGCTATAAATAATTTGGGCCTAGCAAAGCTATGTATGCAAAATTTAATTCTGATATGTATCAGTAGCAGAACCAATCCACAACTTCAAGCACAGACAAAGATGATGATGATGATGTAATTATGTCTTGTGAACAGTTAATATAAAAATAAAAATGTTTGTAACAGAATTGTGGTTTTGATTGGAATAGTAATTTAAGCAAAAAGTCCCGTAAATACCTATTATTGTTTTTCGGACGAGTAGGCAACATTTTGGGTGCACTATTTTTTCGTACAGTTGCGAAAAAATCATGATTGCGATTTTGGGCAATAAATTAGCAGCAAAACACGTATGAAACAACTCCTAGAATAAGTGAATTTTATATGAAAAATACTTGTTACCAATGTTTCCCCTTTAAGCTTGAGCCACACATGTCCGCACCGTGTCCGCACCGACACACGGCCGTGTCTCGGTGAAGAATAGCCCCGTGCATTCTTATGGGGCTGCCTTCACATCTCCGCACCGTGCCCGCACCGTGTCCGCACCGAGTCCGCACCGTGCGAGATAGTTCATGTTTTACTTTTTGACGGACACGGTGCGTTCTCCGATGGATTCTCGGCATATAGTAGAAATGGAGACCAGAGCGTAGCTGGTCGGTGGTCAATTTTTCTGTTCACCCTAGAAAAATCGATAGCATTGAAAAATTCGGGTGCTTTCGAATGAATGACGTTCAAAGTTCCAATGGATCCACCCCCAATTCCCCCATTCTCATCCCAGTAGTTTTTTCTTATAAGAAGAAAAATCAACAAGGAGAGGACAGTTTTTTCTTTACATCTATATTGCGAGTATACAACGAAGAAAGAGTACTACATTGTTTTATAGTTCTTGTTTCCGAAGTTTGTGAATATTAGTCAATATATTTTTTGTCAGCCCAGTTTGAAACTACTACCATTTTTTCAAACTTGATACTGTGCCCATCAAGATAAGTTGTTTTTGTTTCCGCATGCGTCTTTTTAGTGGTATAATTATGATATGTTTAACTATTTATTAAATTAGGATGTTGGCATCAATAATTAATCACTGAGATTGAATCACTTGGTGAAATATCATTAAGAATATAGTTTAAACTTCAAAATAAAACGACACTTCGCTTAAGTTTCACTATTTTGAAATAATAAGGTACCGCACTCAACAGAAGAGTATTACAATCTAATTTTAAAATACAGACAATAGTAAATAGTGCAGTCACTTGAGCGATCAACCTCGGAATGATAAATAATAAGTTTTGTAGGTATATACCTTCATTTTGGCGTTCTTAAAGTTATCTCGAAAGTCTCATATAATCTCGTGTCTGCGTCTTAATTTGCATTATATATCAATTAAAATTTATTTTTGATAACATTCTACAAATTTTTCTAATACCGACCGCGCTCGTAGTACGGCCGTCATGCGGCCGTGTGACGGAAATGTGTGGCTTTGAACTTCTTGGCCGACACACGGCCGTCTCTCGGTGCGGACACGGTGCGGATATGTGTGGCCTGACCTTTAACATGTCGCATCCACGGTTTATTGGGCGAAAAAAAGGAAACACACGTGTTTCATTCCTCCCTGAAGTATGTGTCAGGGAGGCGGGCAGCTTGAGTTTGGGATTAACTCCTTCAGAGATACACTTGTATGTACAAGTGCATTAAGGATAGGTGATATTTATGGAACATAGGAAGTGTGGGTAGGGTTCAGAGGATTAATACTGGCCCAGCATTCGCCTTATAAGTTTGCAAGCAGTGACTTACATTACCATGAGGAAACCTCTGAAAAAAACTCATGGCAGACCAGTCGGCCCCGGGGTTTGAACCCGAGACCTCCCAAATACTAGCCAGCGTACATAACGTACTCAACTAACTAGCTTGGTACTTTTGGGCGACAAATCAGCGTCTAAAGTGCAACATGGCTCTGAAACTGGCAACCCTGATGGTAGCCGTTCGTTGTCGCTATTTCATTTTAGGATAAAAAAACGTCAACATGTTTTGCGGGTTAAAAGATGCCGCAAAACAGTCTTAGCAACTTGAAGACAATGTCTTCAACGCTTGTAACTGTGTCTTCTCTAATTAATGTCTTCCTGTTACCTGACTTTGAAGCACTGAAGATGACGAAAGTCGAAAGCGCTCTGCTCCTTTAAATTTAATTTATACAGTTTTATACAGAAATTCTTTATATTAATCATTGCAAATAAATAAATACAAGTATTCCGGTCTCCTATTGAATAGTCAAATCGATCATACTTCAAGCCCCCTTCTCAATCTTTTCAAAATTACCGAACTACCTGACTAGCAGTTCCGAATTGGTATTTCCTATTCTAATAATTATTTGTAACAATCTTTCTGTTTACCCCTTCTAGACAATTTGTCATCTCCTTATTTCTTGTTTTCGATTTAACAGAGAAACATAGTTTGCCATTAGCATATGAAAAAGGTAAAGTTCCACCGAAACGTGTGTCATGCGTTATTTCTTTAAATAAATGTGTAACTTGTTATTATTAAACATTGCTTTAATATGATTGTATAACTTTCCGGCATTGTAGGTAAAGGAGTTTTTTGTTAAGATAGAAGTGGGCGCTACTAAATAAATATCGGTCTCTGAATTTCTTGTGGGATATCTATGATTTGGTCTTTATGAATCTGTTTGTGAACCAAACAGACGGATTCGAATATAAATAGTACAGGAAGAGTCAGAATTTTTAATTTTTTAAAATAGAATTCGCAATGTGTCCTGCTCAGGTCAAACATACAACGAATTGCTCTTTTTTGTCATCTGAAAACAGACTCAAAGGGGAAGAGGCTGCATGAACCCTAATAAGGCAAACCATAACCAAGGTGAGATTCGAATAAAGAAAAGTATGTCGATAGCGCAGCAGAAACTGAAACCTCTCTAGAAACCGTTTTAATGGCGAATCAAGCGGAAGATAATTTTTTTGTTAATAATGGTCTATATAAGTTGACCATTTGAGCGACTCCTCAATAAAAAGACCTAAAGATTTCACGAGTGTGTTTCATCATTTTTTTTAAATTGGTTAGAACCCATAACAATATTATTGGAAAGCAAATGTGTGTCATGCCATAAGCTAAATGAATAAATAGGCCTAAAGACTTCACGATCATATTTTATCATTTTTCTAAAATTTTTAATTGATGCGGTTAATTGGTTGAAACCCATAACAATATTATTGGAAAAACACATGTGTGTCATGCTATAAGACCTAAAGACTTCATGATGATATTTTATCATTTTCTTTAAATTTTGAATTGATGTGTTCAATTGGTTAAAACCCATAACAATATCATAGGAAAAACACATGTGTGTCATGCTATAAGACCTAAAGACTTCATGATGATATTTTATCATTTTCTTTAAATTTTGAATTGATGCGTTCAATTGGTTAAAACCCATAACAATATCATAGGAAAAACACATGTGTGTCATGCTATAAGACCTAAAGTCTTCATGATGATATTTTATCATTTTCTTTAAATTTTGAATTGATGCGTTCAATTGGTTAAAACCCATAACAATATCATAGGAAAAACACATGTGTGTCATGCTATAAGACCTAAAGACTTTATGATGATATTTTATCATTTTTTTTAAATTTTGAATTGATGCGGCTAATTGGTTGAAACTTATGACAATATTATTGGAAAAACACATGTTTGATTTCAACGGTTACTATATTTGACTCTATGACGCTTCGTTTCACCACACGGTGGCTTCTTCGGATAGAATTAATTACTGAAATCATGGTATCGTAGTTCTTTATAAAATTTTCAGTACCTAGGAAAAAACGATTACAAAAAAAAAATTAAATTTGGGTGAAGGGTAGGTATTCCTTCCAGAAAACATGCTCAAACTACCTCAGGTATGGACAGGAACGTATCCAGGGGAGGGGCCCTGGGGGCCCGGGCCCCCGCCGAAATCCCGAAATTTGAAAATTTTTTCCATTCGATATTCTTCACAGAAAAGTCTTCAGTATAAAATTTTCCGAATTTATCCAAATAAGTCCACATTTTTGAGTGATTTTCGTCTTTGAGACCCCCCCCCCGAAACGAATTTCTGGATACGGGCCTGGGTATGGAATATATTCAGGAGTGGAGAATGTTTAATTTCAATTTGTTAATTCAGTGATAGATATGAATTTATATACCTGTTGACTTCTAGGGCTTCCTAAAAGTTTAATTTCAATCTCCTATTCTCTCTATGTAAAATATGGAAATATTTATTAAATGAATGATTTGAATAATTAGAATCTCTCTTATTATTTACGAAGCAGCGCTCATGTTCTTTAATTCTCTTTCCGAAATTTCCATGTTCTACTTTTATATACATTTTGTACATTTTATACAATCGCCACATGATAATTTATAAACGCCCGAAAGTTTATCCGTTTTTTTTGTTGTGTATAAATTGGCCTAAACCATTGCATAAATCAAAACCACAGAATCCCTGAAATTTCACAAATTCTGAATGACTGACACTGAAACGCTTATGTATTTATTTGTATTATCAAACAGCTTTCCAAGGAAGCTGGTTTTACGTATTCAGCAACGCAAAATCTGCATTCACAATCGAACGGTGAATTATAGAAATTTTCAAGTCACCCCGACTCAAAATCTGCATACAGCTGTTTCGATCTTATTAGATCTCATCAGTGCAGCTTATTTGACTTGGAGTGAATTAACAAATTTCTAATTGTTCCCCAATACAAATTGGGGGTGGGGATTGTGAATGCAGATTTTGCGTTGCAGAATACGTATAACCAGCTTCCTTGGAGAGTTGTTTGATAATTTTTTAAATTATTAAAGAATTTTCATTGTTCACTTTATGTAATGTATGAAATTGACCATGGTCGACAAGTATGTTTTTCATGATTTGATTGTAATATTATATTTTCCCAACATTTTGATAACGATAAACTATCTTATGATAGACAAAATTCGTCGATTCAATTCGTTTACAATCCCATTGACGTTCGGAGCCGGCGTTAAACTGTAGGTCCCTCGAGATAAAAAAAAATGAAACATTAATTAATTTATTTGTATGGCACACATGCAATAATACATTTCCAGTTAGAGGTAAAATAAAAAAGGTAAAACACAGAAATCTACATACAATCAATCAAACAAACAAACAGCAAACAAGCATAAAAGATAAAAATTCATATTCTTTCAAAGATATTCGGCATGCAATGGAGTTAATATTAAAATTTTCCTGGAGTTTCCTGAAAGACTCAAAAATTTATCGGTGGTAGTTCTTTACACTCCATTCAGTAATTGAATTCAATTACCCCCGGGTCCAAGCGGCCACCAGTTGAAATAACATTTTTTTCCAGCGTATCCTGAATAATTTTAAGAGATTTCCCGTCCGTCTTATCTTTTGCTAAAACAGAATTTCACTTATTAATCATAAAATTTCGCTGTTATCGCTTTTCCACTTTTTCCGCACGCCCCTGTTATCTATTGTTCCGGTTTACGGCGGAATAAAAAGTTTTTATTCCGTTACGGAAAATTCGTGCATATGGTTCTTATGGATTCCCGCGAATACTCAGCACTTGGAAGAGGAGTTTAAACTCGAGGTTTCATCGGGTTACTGGGTCATTACATCTTTCTGAGTGGAATGGGTAACATTACACTTGAAATATATGGAGTTGTTTCGAGACGTAGTTACTATTTTTTATTATATATTGAATCTTAGAACGTCCCGTGAAAGTTTACTTTTCCGTCATATTTGGAGCTCGAAGAATGTCTACGGCTCGACTTACATAGATTCACACCGTGGGTATGATTGTCAAAAGAATATTTGTATATATAGATGACCGTCAAAGAGATATATGCTCAGTTGAAACTTTCCACCTGGCTATTTCGTGTAATATGAGGGTTGTAAAAAATTTCATAAACAAGTCGATTTTTAATTTGTAGGGGACATCGATTTATATTATTACCCTTCTTTCAGATGCAGGTATCAACTTTGATTCGTTTACATTATTTAATTCAACATTGACTTACTCTTTAATATAAATACCTCCTAATATGGGTTACGATAAATAGAAAAAAATTCAGTGACCTTAGATCATAAATGGAATAAACGACGTCGAATTGAATAAAATCCAGAGTCTATGTGTCATACTGTTGACAGTTAATTTCAAAATGTTTTTTTTTACGCCTCACTTCTATTTTAGGAATCCTGTATGTTTTTCGTGAAAATTTAGCTGAGACAATAGAAACCTCTAGTGAAGCTAACATAACGTTATCGTCGCTTGTAAAATATGCTGCATTTGGAAAATCTGGTCAACTTCGATATGACAGAGGTACTAACAGCAATTGCAATTTCGAAGAAAACTATCATCTGGTAGCTATCGTAAACCTCCCTCAATATTACTACCATTGTACCGGTTCCTTAATATCACCAAGATGGGTACTGTCTGCATCACACTGCATCAACTCTACATACCCAGCAGATACAGCAATTATAGAAGTTCAATTTCCGAAAGAAAACTCTGCAAGATATGTGTCTAACAATACTATCCGAGCAGAACGAAAAATAAAACAACATTTTGTGAATAAATATATAGATTTGATATTTTTGGAAAGATCCGTCGACGAAATGGAAGGTGTATATTTTGGAAAAATAGTATACGCTGAACTTCCAGATGACTTATCTAAAGAATGCGATCTGAATAATTTTACCCTTACTTATTGGCCGAGCGAAGGGATGTACGGGTCGATAACCTCTGTTTCTGAACCTCGACAATGTATAACTCAACATTATGTTCTCAATACTGTTTGTAAGTGGTTGGACAAAAACCGTATGTGCACAAATGGACCAAAACCGGAAATTGCTAGATGTGAACTCCGTGGAGCACCTTTAATTTGTGATGGATATCAAAATATGGTCTTGCCCTTAAAAACGACAACTTTAACAAAGAAATCGTCATACATTATGCAAGAGTTGACAGATACTTACAATTTATATCAGAGACTATGAAGAATGCAACAGATGCCGAAAATGAGCAAAATCAACTTCTTCCTTATCTGTGGATCTACATACTGACTTCAGTACCGCTCCAGATTCTGAACTGGATCATGAATATATATATAAATATATATATATATATATATATATATATATATATATATATATATATATATATATATATATATATATATATATTATATTAAACCCCACTTCGTGGAGTCAGTTAATTTGCATTTCACTATTATAATGCCCAATTTTAACTGCAACAAATAATATCTTCTGATTTCACTAAATCAATATGATATAGTATTTATACTTTTATTGACTCTTTAATCTTTCAGGGAAGGTTCTCTTTTATAGTTTCAACATTTTCGCCATCTGTTGCATTCTTCATAGTATCTGATATAAATTGTAAATATCTGTCAACTCTTGCATAAATTATGAAGTTTTCTTTGTTACAGTTGTCGTTCTTAAGGGCAATACCATATTGATATCCATCACAAATTAAAGGTGCTCCAACGAGTTCTTCACATCTTGCAATTTTCGGTTTTGGTCCATTTGTGCACATACGGTTTTTGTCCAACCACTTACAAATAGTATTGGGAACATAATTTTGAGTTATACATTGTCGAGGTTCAGAAAAAGTGGTTATAGTTCCGTACATCCCTTCGCTTGTCCAATAAGTAAGGGTAAAATTATTCGGATCGCATTCTTCAGATAAGTCGTCTGGAAGTTCACCGTATACTATTTTTCCAAAATATACGCCTTCCATGTCGTCGACGGATCTTTCCAAAAATATTAAATCTATATATTCATGCACAAAATGTTGTTTTATTTTTCGTACTGTTCGGATAGTATTGTTAGACAGATATCTTGCAGAGTTTTTTTTCGGAAATTGAACTTCTATAATTGCATTATCTGCTTTTATCACTTTAGAGGTGACACACTTACTTGCAGAAAGTACCCATCTTGGTGATATCAAGGAACCGGTACAATAGAAATAATATTCAATGAGGTTTACGATAGCTACCAGATGATAGTTTTCTTCGAAATTGCAGTTGCTTTTAGTATCTGTCATATCGAACTTGACCAGATTTTCCAATTGCAGCATATTTTACAGGCAGAAGCGACGATAACGTTATGTTAGCTTCACTGGAGGTTTCTATTGTCTCAGCTAAATTTTCGGGATAAACATACAGGATTCCTAAAATAGATGTGAGGAGTGAAAAATGAAACATTTTGAAATTAACTGTCAACAGTATGACACATAGACTCTGGATTTTGTTCAATTCGACGTGGTTTATTCCATTTATGATCTAAGGTCACTGAATTTTTTTCTATTAATAGGAGATATTTACATTAGCTGTGTTATATTTGAACTATGTTATATTTGAACTCTTTAAGTTTACTAGTTAGGATACATTGTTAAATTATTGTTGACTAATGATAGAGTAGTCAAGGTCATTTGCAGTGATAACGCTGTTTTTGAAATAAAAAAAGGAGTAAGTCAATGTGTGATTATATATAAATCGATGTCCCCTACAAATTGAAAATTGGCTTGTTTTTGAAATTTTTTACAACCCTCATATTACACGAAATAGTCAGGTGGAAAGTTTCAACTGAGCATATATCTCTTTGATGTTCATCTATATATACAAATATTTTTTTGACAATCATACCCACGGTGTGAATCAATGTAAGTCGAACCGTAGACATTCTTCGAGCTCCAAATATGACGGAAAAGATTGGAAAAGTAAACTTTCAAGAGACGTACTAAGATTCAATATATAATTTAAAAAAATTAACTACTTCTCGAAACAACTCCATATATTTCAAGTGTAATGTTACCCATTGCACTCAGACAGATGTAATGACCCAATAACCCGATGAATCCTCGAGTTTAAACTCCTCTTCCAAGTGCTGAGTATTCGCGGGAATCCATAAGAACCATATGCACGAATTTTCCGAAACGGAATAAAAACTTTTCATTCCGTCGTAAACCGGAATGAAGCAAATGGCGCCCTGTAATTCACCGGAACAATAGATAACAGGGCGCGCGGGAAAAGTGGATAGCAAGTTTACAAGGGGTTTTCAAAAGAAAAAGGTAACATAAATTAATGTTGAATTGTTAATTATATTAGAATGACTAAAAAAATTATTGATGAATTGAAATTTGGTTAACATATTACAGTTCAATAACTCAATATTTAGGGCTATCAAGCATTCTGAAATACCTACAGGGTGATACACTTTTGGGGTAGTACCCAATTTAGTCCAGTGAATAGAGGAGGATTACCTAACAAACGGTCCGGTAGTTCTGAATTGTTGATATGGTGTCTAGGATGGTTAGTTTGTGGGTATTTTAAATGCAAAATGCACAATTTTTCTCTCTCTTTGCCCGCCGCCATATTGAATGAACTGAAAAAAAATCGGCACTTTCTTCTGATTTTTGGCATTTATCTCGACATCCATGCAGTTTTCGAAAAACATACAAGAGAGCAAAAAGTATACAAATTGAAGAGAGAATAAAAATTGGTGATTCATTCGAAGCAGAGGCGGCACGCATAAAAGTTCGAGAGGGTTGAATTGGGTACAACCCCCAAAAGTGTATCACCCTGTTCAAATCCTGAGATATTGAAGTGAAATGAGTGTGCCAAATTCATTCTATTATTTTGAAAATTATAGGAGGAAACTTAGAAAAAAACAGAAAAATATAAAACTTTGGCACCCTGTATATCTGAAACGAAGCTCCTAAGCATATATGTTTATATGAGATTTTCATCATAAAAAAATGTCTTTTACAAGCTGATGAAGTCCTGCTACAAAAAACTGACTCACCCTGTGTATATATATATATATATATATATATATATATATATATATATATATATATATATATATATATATATATATTCTTGGTTATTAATTAATAAAAAAAATTAATAACCAAGAATAATATATATATATATATATAATATATATATATATATATATATATATATATATATATATATATATATATATATATATATATATATATATATATATATATATATATATATATATATATATATATGTCTCTACAATAATTATGTTCTATCCTATTTCTAAAATTCACTCGAGTAGACTGAGTTGGGAGATGGAGAGATGGAGGAAAAATCTATTTAGTAACTTTTTTCATGTGATTTTCTTGTTCTACTTCTCTCACAAGTCTTGCCGTCTTTTATTCAAGTAGAAAAACATCTTGGTTTTTTCAATCCATTGCTAATATCTGACAATAGCTAAAAAGTGCAGCGAGCTGCATTAGAAAAGAAAGTTTTCGAAACGTATCCAGTTCGAAAAATGTATTCATTCAATTATGAGTTTTGTTCCAAATCCAAAAACAAAAATTGCTCGTGAACAATATTTATTTCCTCCTCCGGGGGGTCAACCCCCCAACCAATTTATATCGAAATAAATACCATCCAAGATATCATACGAAATGTATGTAGGTAACATACAAAATTTCAACCCTATGGTCCCAAAATTATGCCTTTTATCGTGTAAACAAGATTCATTTCCTCTTCTAGGTGGTCAACCCCCCAATCAATTCGAACCAAGACCAATTACATCCAAGATATCATACGAAGCTACCTATTTACAAACTTTCGACCCTATTGCTCCAAAATTGCGCCCTTTATCGTGTAAACAAGATTTATTTTTTCCCTTGGGGGCTCAACCCCCAACCAATTTGAAAGAAAACCAATTCTATTCGAAATATCATACAAAACTACCTAGATACAAACTCTCAACCCTATTGCTGCAAAATTAATCCGTCGTCGCTCAAAAACCAGCCAATCGAAGCTCAGAAAACAAGGATTGAATTACAACCACGCAGACCCAATACAACGACTGTTTAGTATAATTCCTTTTTAGCAGGTTTTCACTTTGCAAACCTGCTTATTAAAATGGGTTGCAAAGTTGGACCTAGGACCATGATAGTTTTTCGTTTCATGACTTTTTATGATGCTTGGCACCAAAAACTCAATTTCATATATCTCTCTATATATATATATATATATATATATATATATATATATATCTATATATATATATATATATATATATATAGATATTTACAAACTTTTAACCCTATTGCTCAAAAATTGCGCCCGTTATCGTGTAAACAACGTTAAAATACATAAGCTTATACATACATATGAACATATTATATATATATATATATATATATATATATATATATATATATATATATATATATATATATATATATATATATATATATATATATATAATATGTTCATATGTATGTATAAGCTTATGTATTTTAACGTTGTTTACACGATAACGGGCGCAATTTTTAAGCAATAGGGTTAAAAGTTTGTAAATAGGTAGTTTCGTATGATATCTTGGATGAGATTGTTTTTGGTTCGAATTGGTTGGGGGTTTGACCCCCTTAGGGGGAGAATAAATCTTGTTTGCACGATAAACGGCGCAATTTTATAGCAATAAGGTTGAGAGTTTGTAGCTAGGTAGTTTTGTATGATATTTTGAATGGGATTGGTTTTGGTTCGAATTGAATGGGGGGGTTGACCCCCTGGAGGGAGAAATAAATCTTGTTTACACGATAAAGGGCGCAATTTTGAACCAATAGGGTTGAAACTTTGTTAATAAGTAGTTTCATATGTAATCTTGGATGGGTATGTTTTTGGTATAAATTGGTTGAGGGGTTGACCCTCCTGGAGAGGAAATAAATCTTGTTTATACGACAGAAGACGCAATTTTGTAGCACTAGGGTTGAAAGTTTGTTTCTAGGTAGTTTTGTATGATATCTTGGATGGGATTGTTTTTGTTTCGAATTCGTTGAGGGGTTGACCCCCTGGGGGGAAAATAAATCTTGTTTACACGATAACGGTTACAATTTTGAAGCAATAGGGTTGAAAGCTTGTAAATAGGTAGCTTCGCATGATATCTTGGATGGGATTAGTTTTGGTTCGAATTGGTTGGGGGGTTGACCCCCTGGGGGAAGGAATGAATCTTGTTTACATGATAAAGAGCGTAATTTATAGGATCGAAAGTTTGTGAGTAGATAGTTTCGTATGATATATTGAATGGGATAGGTTTCAATGCGAATTGGTTGGGGGGTTGACCTCCCAGGAAAAAAAATCACGATTTATTGAATATATTTTTCAAAATTGATACGTTATGAAAACCTGCTCTTCTGATGCAGCTCGCTGCGATAGAGTTTTGTCGGTTCAAATTCGAGTTGTATTTTTTTCTCCGCTCTTATTCGCGTTCACATTGAATCGAATGACGGATTTATACCGTGGAAATTGCCAGCGGAACTGAAGGCGATTCGGAGAGAAGATACAGAAACGTTCTGTCGAGCAATAAATAATTGAGTTTCCGTCTGAATTTTCGCGAGAGTAACTCCGAATCATAATCTCGAATAACATCCAATTTTACTGATGTTCTCCGCCGTGAGCTTTCAGCAAGATCTCTCCTGCCATTTCGGGAATGTTTCTCGTCGTGCTTCGATGAAAAGTGGCGTACGAGGGTGGTCGGTTCGCATTGAGAAATACGAGCTCTTGTTCACGTGACTGTGGCCAGAGCCGAATTCGAACTTTTCGAGGAAAATCACGCACGTGGAAAAAGATGATGCGGAAATTTCGGCTACGCGTATAAATCAGCGATTTTCATCGAAGGAGTGTTCGAATCGAAAGTTGTTTTAAGCTACTCACTGGAGGAACAATGATGAACTTCGTTGAACATTTTTATTGCTACATTACATAAAGTGAACAAGGAAAATTCTTCAATAATTTAGAAACTTGTAACCTCTCCCGATACAACCGCTACTACAAAAAAAAAACATTTATGTAACCACTCTCCCTTTTCACGAGCTAGCTGGGAGATTGTTAATACATATATAGGTTCTAGTTAGTTTTCAGAAAAAACTTCAAGATAAAATGAAGATATTTACTACTTTCTTATTAGAATGAGATTTATCTGTTTTTATTTATTTAATTTTCTATCGACGTTCTATATTCTATTCTGTGTGGATTGTACTCCTTTGATTGCCTAATCTTCGTCCCTAGTTTCTTGGTGGTTCTAGTAGCGGTTGTATCGTAGCTTCAGTAAAATTTCCTTTATGGTTCCATCCAAGGTGGTTTTTAGTTCCAATCAAAAAGCTTTCTAGCTCCAGCCAAGGTTATCTTTTAAACTCCAGCCAAGGTGACTAAAATAATTCGGGGCAGATCAACATACAATCTCGAACTTAAAATCTCCCAAGAATCTCTGTAGGGTATCGATGTCCAATTCAAATTAACATTAAGATTTATCTCAAGCAAAGATGCTAAGAAAGACAGTATATGTTCCAACATTAAACTGAACATAAGATATGACCACGTGAAATTTGCCATCGTTAGCCTACAAAAATCTTGTGTCAAATTGAGAAAGGGAAATAAGCAAATAAATTGAAAATATTTTAAATTAAGAAATGTAAGATGATTATTTCAATATTGAAAGATAAATAATTTAATATAGATAAATAAAAAAATGAAATGGCGGAAAATGAAACAAGGAATCAATTCAGATTTTCAAGATAATGCATTTATATGAAATAATTAGATTTCTTCTCATAACTTACCGTCTATCAGATGCCACAGATACTTAATAATTTGAATATATTGAATAGTGGTTCAATAGATATTGAATATAATTTTAATACTTAACGATGTGGTATCTTCAACCGGTACTTGTCAAAAAGAGCGATGTTATACGTGCACGTGCAAATAAGACGCTATCTAGATATTCTCGTCGTACGCAAGTCATTCCAAACTGCGCGATTCTATTATTCATAGATGAAACAAAAGTGAGTCATCATCTGACAGCGCGAATCACGGTACCTCGATGCAGAATTCAGTGGCGGCGGTTAAGCGGGGAATTGACACGTTACAAACTTATCAAACAACTTTCCAAGGGAGCTGGTTATACGTATTCCGCATCGCAAAATCTGCATTCGCAATCGAACGGTGAATTATAGAAATTGTCAAGTCACCCGGATTCAAAATCTGCATACAGCTGTTTCGATCTTATTAGATCTAATCAGTGCAGCTTATTCGACTCGGAGTGAATTAACAAATTTCTAATTTTTCCCCAATACAAATCGTGGTCAGTAACACTGTCTGGATAACAATCCAGCGCGCCATCCCACCAAAGATATTGGGAAACAACAATTCACCGCTTAGACTGAAAATGCAGAAATTCGTCGCTTAAACACGTACCTCCTGATATGAAGACATCTACTCTACAACAGTGGTGTATATGATTCCAAGGCACACTAATATAGTGATTTAAAACCTTTGGATATACTCACGAGAGCGCGCTCCGAATATTCTAGCAGCGTAATAAGCAAAATACAACAATCAAATCATGAAAAACATACTTTGAATGGAATTGGCATTTACTTGGTGAAAGTTCATATTCATAATTTTATAAAGAAATAGAAAAAAAACTAACTGAAAAAACAACATGTGAAAAGTTAGTTTTTTTTTTTATTTTTTTTTTATTTCTTTATAAAGTTAAAAACATACTTGTTGACCATGATCAATTTCATACATTACATAAAGTGAACAAGGAAAATTCTTTAATAATTTCTATAATTCACCGTTCGATTGTGAATGCAGATTTTGCCTTGCGGAATACGTATAACCAGCTCCCTTGGAAAGTCGTTTGATAATTTTTAAATTATTAAAGAATTTTCCTTGTTCACTTTATGTAATGTATGAAATTGATCATGGTCGACTAGTATGTTTTTCATGATTTGATTTTTGTTGCTGTTTCGTGTTTCCGTAAATTTTCCGAAATTTTCCTAAATGTTCCTTAAAATTTCTTTTTGTTTCGGCAACAAATGTTGACTGTTTCTGCTTGTCACCCTTCAAGCTACGATTCCACCGGAGGAGCATTTTTGTTGCTGTTGCGTGTTTCCGTAAATGTTCCAAAATGTTCCTAAATATTCTTTAAAATGTCTTCATTTTTCGGCAACGAATGTTGGCTGTTTCTACATGTCGCCGGTTTCCATTTTGAGCGGTAAACTTCAAAAGAAAATACGAGAAATTTGAGGAAAAATCCGTGTCGCTATCGCAGTGGAAACGTATCGAAAACGAAAATAGTAAACATTCGTGTCGCAGATTTTCAGTGTGCAGTGAAGTACGAAAACGAATAAATATATAGCTACGATTCTACCTGAGGAACATTTTTGTTGCTGTTTCCGTAAATGTTCCAAAATGTTCCTAAATGTTCCTTCAAATAACTTCATGTTTTGGCAACAAATGTTGATTTTTTCTACCAAATAATATGCAAAAATTTGAATAGAAAAGGACTACTATGTTTCACTAAAATTTTTCTGCTGTGGCCGTTCTTTCTTATTTATTACGTGCTATTCAGTCCAATATTAACATTCAAATCTGTTATTATTAGATGGTAAGGGAAACCACAGAAACCTTTACCCACGTAATGTTCGAAATAGGTTCAAATTATTTTGATTTTGAAAATTCAAAGAATAGGGTAAGTACTTTTTATCTTGTTTTCAAAAATTTCTCATTGCGGCTGTGGCCGTCTTCAGTTATTAATTACGTGCTATTTAGTCCAATATCAACAGACAGGTCCGTTGATATTAGATGGGAAGGGAACCACAGAAACCTTCACCCACGTAATGTACAAAATAGGTTTAAAATATTTGATTGTTGTCTTTAAAAAAACATTACTTGTAATTTTGGAGATCACATGTTCTAAACTATACTTTCTCTTTAGAAAAATTGAAAATTCTAGATGTTTAGATTTTGTCTAAGAAGATGAGTTGTTATGGTTAGAGTTTGTTTGTTGAATTATTTTGTTTTGATTTATGTTGTTTCTTAGAAGAATTGAAGTATTAAATATGCGTATATTGAACTCAAATGTTTGATATCTGTTCTATCATTTACGACTTTATTTAAATTTTTTTGAATATGTAACATTTCTAAAATTTCTCTGCGTTTTTGATATTTTTCTATTTCTAAAATTTTTGTGCTATTAAAGTTGAAAGTATGATTCTCATTGTTTTTATGTTTTATTAGTGCTGTGGTTTGTGTTCTGGTATATTTGTGTGCTTTTAATCTTTCTTCTAAATTTTGAAAAGTTTGTCCTATATATGATTTATTACAATTATTACAGGGTAATTATTAGCCTGTTATTGCTAATAATTATCAAGAGATTATATATATATATATATATATATATATATATATATATATATATATATATATGTCGCAGTCTTATTGTAAAATCAGTCATATTATAATACGCCTAGGCTTTTTCAATACGACTAGGCATATCGCAATACCGTCGAAATAATCGAAGATCTCACACTTTGACTGACAATTTAAGGCGTATTGTAATACTCCTGCTGATCCTTAGGCTTATTGTCAAAATTCAAAAGCGCGCGAATACTCTGGATTCTGAGTGATTATACTCGTCGTATTGTAATAAGACTGATGGCTTGTCAGACTAATTGACTCTGAAGATGTATGTAGAGGATGTGGACAACATTATGAAGATACTTCTAATTTCATAAGTGAATCAGAACGGACGTGCAATCTATGCAAAAATGAAGGAGTAATCAAGAACCAAAGAGAAAAATGTGTAGTGGGCCTAAAAAAAGCTGCAGAAAAAATGCTAAACATAAGTAATAAAAAATTGAAACCTCTTGAGATAGGTCAAAAAGTAGCAATCGAAGTTCCTAAAGTAGATAGAGTACCTCTCGATCCCAAAAATATCTTATAGGAACCATCGTAAAAGTTTCCAATGGTGTTTACCAAACTGACACCATCCATGGACTTTTTAACCGATGATTTTCGAGGGATGAAATAACTGATTGCAGAGATAATGAAGTAATCAATATTCCAGAGAATAAAGTTATTTCCTTGAGAGAAGCTCTGAGATTATTTTCAAAGTTCGAAGGTCAGGGGTTCAAAAAGTGCTCTTGCAAACCAAGCAAGTCATACTGTCATAATAATAAATGTTTATGTTTCAAATCTCATATGAAATGCACAAGCAAATGCCATTAAAGTGAACCATGTATAAATAAGTAATCCAAATCCATTTGTTTTTTTGTTTTTTTATCCTATAAGCGATATCCATAATTTGCCTGGCACATTACCAGTCGTATTATAATACGACGTATTTTAAACAGTCATATCCTAAAAACAATCGCGTAAAGATTCTTTGAATAATAAGTCTAATAACCAACAGGCGTATTATAATACGCCCTAAATTATCAGTCAAATTATGAAATCCTCGATTATTTCGGTCATATTGCAATATGCCTAGTCGTATTGAAAAAGCCTAGACGTATTAGAATATGACTGATTTTACAATAAGACTGCGACATATATATATATATATATATATATATATATATATATACACAGTGCTTTCATGATGAAAGGAACAAATTCATTAAAAAATTAGGTTTCTATTTCATGTTAAAATCCTCGGACAGGTCGATTAGTATTTTTATTTGGGCATTTTTCGCAATAAAAATTTTGTATACAGGGTGTCTCATTCAAGAACTATGGCTTTGTCATTAGTTTTTTTAAAGGTAATACCCTGTATATTATTTCACTTTACAATTCTACGATAAATTCTTATCACTTTTTGTGAACATACCATATGCCTCAACTCGATGGATTGCCAGAAACGGAGATAGTGGGTAATGAGAGGTACGATATGAAAACACACAAATGTAATTACTAATTTAATTTTTACATATGTTCAATCTGTTTGTCCGTGTTACTTCGAGACATTTTTGAAGTCGATTCAATGTTTCCCGTTGCACATTTTCAATTACTTCTGGACTGATAAGTCTTATTTCCTGCCTGATTCTCTCTTTTAGATCATCAATATTATTTGGTCTATTCAAATAAACTTTAGACTTCAAATAACCCCATAAGAAAAAATCCCAATGGGGTTATGTCCGGTGATCTTGGCGGCCACTCAATCGGACCTCTCCGTCCTATCCATCTGTTGGGAAAAGTTTGCATCAAGAAATTGTCGAACAGCGATTGAATAGTGAGGAGGTGCCGCCATCTTGTTGAAACCATAATCTCGTTTATTAGGTATGTCAGGATCTTGTGGGTTAGGAAACAAAACAGCTAAAGCCGGAATGAGTTCGAACTGGAGAAAGTTCAAGTAGTCCCTCTCCGTTTAGTGTTTCCTTCAAAAAAATAGGGACCAACTATACGATTTCGAACAATCGCTGCCCATGTATTAATTTTTTGAGGCCGCTGTGTGTGGCATTCTTGCATCCAATGAGGATTCTCGGTCGCCCAATACCTACAGTTTTGTTCTGTTGACGTGGCCATTTTAAAGTAAAGGTGGCTTCATCAGAAAAAAATTATGTTTGTAATGAAATTTAGATGTTGATTATGAATTTCAAAGAATCTGCTCACAAAACTGTACTCTGCGGTCAAAATCGTCTTCTAATAATTCATGTACCAGCTTAATTTTATAGGGATGATACTTATTTACCTTAAGTATTTTATGCACGGACCCTACTGATAAATTGAAATTATTGGAAATTGTAGTAATGGATGTATGAGGGTTATCTTGGGTTTTCTAGTAGAAACGTTCAGCACTGTTCTTTTCAGATACTCTCGGTGGTCTTCCTTTAGGTAAATCTCTAACGTGGCCGTATCTCCTGAATTTTGATTCAATTTTTGCTGGACTGTCGATCTAGTAATTGGCGGACGATCAGGATGATTTTCATTGAATAGATTGCAGACTTCTTCTTGTGAACGCACCCTATCTCCAAAACCAATCATCATAAGTACTTCAATACGTTCTCTCTCAAGTAATTGCATTTTCTTAAAGACAATGAAGTAGTGTAGTGCCTGGAGCGTTTAAAAAACGTGAAAAACTGCGGACTAATACAGCACCAGTGAATGAATTCAGATGGTACATGTGAAATTTCATTCTTCAGATTTAATGACAATTGTTTACCTAATTTTTTTTTTTGTACTTTTAATCCACATTTTAAATCTCCCGGGTGCTCCACTATCTCCGTTTCTATATCTGGGAATCCATCAAGTTGAGACATATGGTGTTGTTCACAAAAGTGATAAGAATTTATCGTAGAATTGTAAATGTGAAATAATATACAGGGTATTACACTTTAAAAAAACTAATGACAAAGCCATAGCTCTTGAATGAGACACCCTGTATTACAAAATTTTTATTCGCGAAAATTGCCCAAAATAAATAAAATACTAATCGACCTGTCCGAGGATTTTAACATGAAATAGAAACCTAATTTTTTAATGAAATTTGTTCCTTTCATCATGAAAGCACTGTATATATAAATATATATATATATATATATATATTATATAATATATATATATATATATATATATATATATATATATTGAATTGAATTGAATTGAATTGGCATTTACTTGGTGAAAGTTCATATTCATAACTTTATAAAGAAATTGAAAAAAACTAACTTTTCTCAGGTTGAAATAATAATCTATTGAGTAAACGCGTTTCGCCATAACATTGACTTTATCCCGTACTAAATTATGGAATTACAAAACAATCTATTCATAAGAAAATTTGAACATAACAGAGGGGTTCCTAGAGACACTAAATAACAAAAAGCAATTCATTCAGAGTTATTGGTAGGTACATTGAACAGATTAAGGAGCGGAGAAGGGTTTACTTCAATCTGGTCGTCAATTGACAATTTTAGTTGCTTCAGTGAAAACAAGAAATTTACGTATGCTGCCATAAGTTTCTACGTTTGGCAACAAGGAGAAACATTCAGCAACAATATGTTCCTCCGGTGGAAATGTAGCTTTATGTATGTGGAAAAAAATGATGTTGAAATTTCCGGCTACGCGTATAAATCAGTGATTTTCATCGAAGGAGTGTTCGAAACGAAAGTTGCTTCAAGTACGAAACAATGGTATCTCACTCAAAGTTTTTCTGCTCTCCTTGTTGTTCTCGTTTCGTAAAACTCAAGGAGTTTCAGGTATAAATGACAAAAAATATCTAGATGACTTCAGGATGTGTTTTATTGTTATTATTTAATATGGAGTTACGCTGCACTGCGACCTTGAAGTCTATTGTGTCCCCTTGAGAGTTGTCCACTACTGCACCATCTACAGCTCGCCTTCTAGTTCCAGAGTACTTCTTCTTCTTCCGGTGCCGTACCTGGGTTCAGCCGTAGGCGACCCTTCTACAACTATTCGTATTTTGCGTGATACAGTGATACACAAATAGAAGGGACCTACAGTTTCACGACGGTTCCGAACGTCTTTATAGAGAGGCTTTACAAGGCAGAATACTTGTGGTTTTCCATTGCCTTCCGAGAGGTGCCTCCGAATTAATTCGTTGCTTTGGCCGGGATTCGATCCACCGACCTTCTGTTCAGTAGTCCAACGCACTGACTACTGAGCTACGGAGCCACTCCAGAGTACTAATGAACTCCAATATATAGAAAGGCTTCTAAGAGGTTATCACACTACAAGTTTCTTGACCAAGGCATTCCCTTTGTTGGCTTGTTATGGCGAGGCATTCTGTAACCAGGGGAACACGAGTTTGCTCTTCCTCCCCATAGAATCTACACTCGTCAGTTCCTGATGAACCTAGATGCTTCCTGAGGCGACAGTTTCCTCCAAGGAAGGCAGTGAGGAGGTGTAATTTGTTCTTACTAAAATCCAGATACCCGGATGGATTTTGCAGTTTCAAAGTTTCGAAGAAACTTTCTGGAGTGATCCATACCAGGAAGATTCCGCCAGAGAGTTTCTCTTTCGGTTTCCTCCTTCTCCTGAAACTCTTTCTTATAGGAGAAT
Source organism: Cynegetis impunctata (assembly GCA_030704885.1). NCBI lineage: Eukaryota > Metazoa > Arthropoda > Insecta > Coleoptera > Coccinellidae > Cynegetis > Cynegetis impunctata. Next base: position 888 of record JARQZK010000899.1, on the reverse strand, counting down.
TTTCCTATTGGCGTCTGAAATTAAGATCGTAGCGCCGGAACGGCTAATATCGGTACTACTCTATGGGCCATTAACGGTTTGTTTACATTGTTTGGTAATGGTATTTACGTTAATTTCATTTTGAGTTTTCGAACGTTTAGCTTCGTAATTTGTGTTTTTTTTTGGAATTTTTCAGTGGTTTATTGTGTTTCGATTGAGGAGAATATTATCTCTGTTCAAGAGTTGATAACCTACCTACATCAAGTTGACATTTAAACTGAGTTTTTATCAATGAACATGAAAATCAATAATAAAATGAAGAAGGGGACGAATTAATTGGTTAGAGGAACTATGTATACATCATGAAAAGGTATGATAGAAGACCTATTTATTTAAAAAGTAAAAAAACTTTCAAAAGTTTCAAGATAACATCTCTGACATGTCTACTTTCATTAACAACTGAAGAGGTTTTGAGTATCATGGACAAAAGTAAGTACTTACCAGCGAAACTGAAAGAAACAACATGAAATAAAAGAAGAATTAACATGAATATTCTGCTTGAACGTAATGCGTTATTATATTTTTTGAATTTTCCTGATGTATAACAGCTCTCCTAAAAGTACGGTGGACTTCTGAGAGTCTGATTTTTTTTTATAGGATCTCTGTTTTCCTGGTTATATAATTGAATATTTTAGTTTTTACCTAGCTATAGAGTCAAGTTTTATTTCATATTCTTGATGTTATGATAAATTGTTTTTGGTTGTGCAAATAAACATTACTCATTATTATTATATCAATAATATATATATATATATATATATATATATATATATATATATATATATATATATATATATATATATATATATATATATATATATATATATATATATATATTTATATATATAT
>JARQZK010000898.1:110000-120043 GCA_030704885.1 Cynegetis impunctata | reverse complement strand
CACATGCACTGTAGACACAATATTGAATGACAGGCAGGACGTCAAATAGTTAAGTCAAATATACCTACTACCACCATTCACAAGATCATGACAAAAGAAGAAGATCAATGCATGACACTATATAATGTATTATCCCAACAATGACAACGACAGCTTCTCGTTACAATAACACTTATATATTTCGTAACTAAATATTCTGGAACCTGAAATATTCTAATAGTACGTCAGAAAATTCATTTGAGAACTGATGATTAGTCAAATCAACACTCCAACGGAGTTAGCTTCATGAGAATCGACGTCATTGAATTTCCACTCAACATTGAAGGGAGAATATTAGAACATTCGACATCGCTGCCACATTTGATGGAAATACTAGACCTGTTTCGCTCGGCAGGGAACTACTCATCAGTACTATACCGTCCATCGGCCGAGTGGGTATCGATCTCGATTCCACATAACCAGCTATTAATAGCGCCAATTATATATATCTTCTTCTTCCGTTGCCGTACCCGGTTTCGGGCGTTGGCGACCTCTCTACAACTATTCGTGCTGTGCGTGATACAGTAATACACGAATAGAAGGGACCTACAGTTTTACGACGGTTCCGAACGTCTTTACAGAGAGGTTTTACTAGGCAGAATACTTCTCGGTGGTTTGCAATTGCCTTCCGAGAGGTGGCTCCGCATGAATTCGTTGGTTCGGCCAGGATTCGATCCACCAACCTTCTTTTCAGTAGCCCAACGCACTGACTGAACTACGGAGCCACATATATATATATATATATATATATATATATATATATATAAATATATATATATATATATATATATATATATATATATATATATATATATATATATATATATATATAAATATATATATATATATATATATTTATATATATATATAAATATATATATATATATATATATATATATATAAAAATATATATATATATATATATAAATATATATATATATATATATATATAAATATATATATATATATATATATATATATATATATATATATATATATATATATATATATATATAAATATATATATATATATATATATATATAAATATATATATATATATAAATATATAAATATATATATATATATATATATATATATATATATATATATACATATATATATATATATATATATATATATATATATAAATATATATATATATATATATATATATATATATATATATATATATATATATATACCGGGTGTAAATGAGTGATGGGCCACCCCCATAACTTTTTAATGGATACTTCGATTTTATTGACATTCGGCTGGTTTATCTCAGACATAATTTTGAGTTTTTTCACATACAAAATCAATATGGCTGACTTCCGGTTTCACAGAAAACGATATAAGAATTAAAAATTCAAATGGGACACCCTATATATTTTTACATATTTTAATTCTGAGACTTCAAATACATACATTCCATCTGTCAAATTTTTTTTTTCATATTTCGTAAATAGGGTCGGTCTCAGGAGCAAAGGGAACTAATAAGAATAAGATTTTCAATAATTACTTCGTTATTTAGAAATTGAGAAAACTAATGTGTGAATCATTTTGAAGGAATTTGAAGGAGCTTTTTGATATATGGGGTGGCCCATGTATATTTCTATTTGAAAAACTGAGATAAAACACCCAAATTTCAATAAAATCGAAGAATCCATTAAAAAGTTATAGGGGTGGCCCATCACTCAATTACACCCGGTATATATATATATATATATATATAAATATATATATATATATATATATATATATATATATATATATTATATATATATATATATATATATATATATTTATTTATTTATTTATTTATTCTTATATATGTATATAAACATATACATAAATATTCATGCTAGTGAGAGAGTCAAGCATCAAGGAAATACTGGAGTACTGGTCTTATGAATGTTAAATGATATAAATTTCTATATTGGTGAATGATCATCTGAAAAATCGATAGCTTCAGGTCATATTCAATCTTTCGTTGATTTAGTGAAATTAAAAGATGTACCTATTCACTAGAAAGCTGTTCATATTTTGCAGACAACGCCTAACAAATTGATGTGAAGTCACCGTCGTTTCAAGTTTGGTTAATTCGCTGTTCGAAAGTGAGTTTGACCTCCTAAATTCAAGTCGTTTCAAAAAACGATGAAAAAAACTGGACATCGTAAGTTTAAAGGAAAAAGATATGTTCAGATCCGGACTGAAATAATTTTTGTTGAAGAGAATCAATATTTCACCTATAATATTTTCAATGAGGGACACTTTCAATAGGGACACAGTTACTTATATTCCATATTGATGGTTTTGTCAATGAAAAATACAAAAAATTTCTTGAATAATATTTTGAAAGTAAAAATAATAAATAATTTTTTTTTAATTTAACATCTGTCATCCATTACTGATATTTATATCAGATTTATGATTTCTATTGTGAAGTTAAATATGATGGTTTTAAGAACTATTTCTTCCCGATATTTCCAAGAGTTACCCCTTTTCTCATTCAACTGCATCATTAAATGAGTATTTCGATATATTTTTCATTATTAGTAAGTACATAAGTATCCGTCTCAACAAATCCTTTTTAAATGGCAGATTCTTCATTATAATGGAGCAAACATTTCTTTGAGTTTTGGAGCTTCCTAAGTTTTTAAACCAAATCACAAAAATGTGAAAAGGTTCTTAAATCTTCATTTTGTACAATGAACTGAATATGAGTTGAATATTATGATAATTTTAGGTCGTATAGGTCTATTTATTTCCCCAATAGTTTAAGTTTAGAACTCATTAATAAATTATTAAAATCCTGATCAGTAGAAAAAATATTCTGATTCAATAATAATTATAATAAACGTTTATAATACATTCAAATACGTTCATACGTTCATACACATACAAATACACAGTATAAAATATTACTAAATATTACAAAGTAACATAACGTTATAGTGTCTTCCAGCAGTATAAACTCATTTATTGAACGAGAACCAGTTTGACCCAAATTAGTTTTATTTCAATCAGCCTTATCAAGTGCACATTGAATGTTTTTATCTCTAACTGAATCATACCGTCTTACAAGAGTTAACCAAGAACTATAATAAAAATGAGAATATATGGAAACATAAGATTTATTCATTGTTAATTCAAGTAACATAAGAGTTTTCAACCAGAAGTTGAATAAATAGATACTAGTAGTATTAAGGTTTACGCGCACTTATCGGAAGCGTCGCGAGACGAAGCGTCATTTAGTTGATGTCCGCGCACTTGACCGAAGCGTCACGTCACTTCTCGAACTGCTCGGCGAGAATTTCATTTATTTCAGCATTTGAAACAACGCAGTACGTTGTCTTGTGAGGTACGATGGGCAGTTCGTCAGAAGAGGATCTTCTTGTATTAAGTTTAATTGTCACTATGGAAGAAGAAGCAAAACCAAGAAGAAATACTGGGTCCTAATATAAACCAAAATATAGACACTTACGGTTAATTTCATCATTTCTTTAATGATCTTATACAAGATGAAGAATTTTCAAATATTTCTGTATGTCAGAGGGAAAGGTTTTTGAACTACAAACTGAAAAATAAGACAAGATTCAAGAAACATTTGAATCTTCTCGACGCCTGTCACCGCGCATTGAGTCGAAGCGTCAAGAGAAATGACTCCTAGTTGGTCCGAAGAGAATTCGCGCGTCGACTGACGCGACTCTTCGGTTCGCGACGCCGTAGTGCGCGGGCTGCCATTGAAACTAATGTAAACTTCTCGGGCGAAGAGTCCAATATTTTCTTCGAAGCGCTTCCGTTCGCGACGCTTCCGATAAGTGCGCGTATACCTTTATAGCCCTTTCAGACTAGGATACTGTATCCGAGATACTGTATGCGAGATACAGAATTTAGGCCAGATACAGTCAAGATACTTTTATTAGAATATAGTTTTGTAAATAAATTTTATCAGTACAATATCAGTGCTGTACGGTGCTTTTTATGAAATGGACATTGAAGAGTGCTGTGGTATATTATATTTCTGGGCCCTAACTACAGTGTACCATGTATAATTTATTTCCGTAACTTACAATTTACTTGATAGTTTGCGAACAGTTACTAGATAGTAGTGCACTGATTAATACAAATTAAACATCAATTCGCTTATCTAAAGGGTTTTCACTGCAATCCGTAAAAACTTAAAAGCAATATAAATTAACGAATAAACTCATTATTCATCACTTATAAACAATATTATTGAAATATTGCATTTAATTTTTGTTATCCATCTTGAGATGATTATTGTAAAAATCAGTAAGCTTTCGACAAATAATCGTCTTGTTTCGAGAATTTTTAATAATATAATAATTTGATTTATTTATCTAATGAATTTATGCATTCCTTTTTGAATGCACTGTATAATTACTTTTATAAATATACCTACCATATTCATTTTGTTGAACAATTGTCATTTCTTCAAAATTTCCACACATCTGTTTGGTAATTTCCACCCAATATTTTTGTTTTATATTTCTGTCGAAATGATTTTCATTACTTGTATCCCATATACAAGAATTTGGTTCTACCAAACTTATAAATTTCTCGTTATCAAAAACTTTATTCTCCATGGTGGGGGAGACCGGGGCAGGTTGTAACACGGGGTAAGTTGCAACAGTAGCGAAATCTTCAATCTGCGCCAGTCGCTGATTTCCGCCTTACGCATGCCAATACACCTCTCTGTAACTCAGTCGCCCACCAACATTCAAAGGTTGAGGCCACGCGGTTTCCGAAAAAAGTTCAGTTTTGTGAATTCGTGACGTCGACTCAAACTTCAAAGGTAGGAATCAAATTTGATTAACATGTTATCTGTTGTCGCATTTGTTAAACTTGCATTTGTGTGTTGTTTGTTGATGTATATAGTTACAGATGCATGTTTTTAAAAAATGTTACCGCTATTAGTTAGACGAAAAAAAATAAAATATAAGTAATGTGACCGATGGGGCAAGTTGTAACATTTTCCTTGGGGCAAATTGTAACATGTTACAACTTACCCCGGCCAATTTAATAGTAAAATAAAATACTTTTTAATTGGTTTTAGCATGAGGACCTATAAGAAAAAGACTAATAGGGGCGAGACACCCAAAAAATATATGGAGGAAGCCTTAAATAGAGTTTTAAATAATGAATCAATAAGATCAGTAGCATCAGTAGTGATGAAACACCAGCTAATTCATCAATGGACACCCAAAATTCATTTGACCATGCTAGTTCCGTACTTGAAGACTTAGACTTACCATCTACCTCCAGTGGTTTGCCGCCTAATCGAGCAACGACACTCAACTTTTCCCCAGTAGCCGTCCGCCCCCTTCCAAAGGCTGCGCCAAAAAAATAAACAACTAGGGGCCGAAAAAAAGCGAAAGTCTGCTGTTTTAACCGATACACCAGAACTGCAAGCATTAAAATCTGAAGCGAGAGAAAAACTCCTTAAAAAAGGAAAAGCACCTACATCAAAGGTAAAAGGAGCAAAAAGAAAAGTCCTACAGGAGTCGTCCGATGATGAATCTGGTGAGGACGATGCCATTTGTATTGTTTGCTGCGAAAGTTTTTCCAGAAGTAGAGCTGGAGAAACTTGGACCCAATGTATAACTTGTAAACAGTGAGCAGATGAAGAATGTACTCCTGGGGATGCAATTTACATATGTCATCATTGTGATTCAGATGAAGACTGACTTGATGAAGTTTCACTTTTGGGATATCTAAATGTTTATTTTAGTTATGTTTTCTGTTAACTAATAGGAAGTTATTATTTATTTTGTTGATATTACCGTTTTGAAATTATTTTGTTACAACTTGTTGTAATGTTTTCTTCGAGGTTTTCTTAAATTAGATATCAATATCTACCTTTGCATGCTTTACCGTTTAAAATAAATATTGCTTGTATTGGAGTGTATTTTTATTTATATATTACCCATTTAGCAAGTTTTTCATAGATTTTTGCTTTAAAATCATAATCATAGCTATTTTTTCAAGGTAGAATATAGTGTTACTACTTACCCCAGCGATGGTACAACTTACCCCTGGGGTGGGGTAAATTGTAACAAAATTCGGCCTCACTTATATTCAATATATCGAAAAAAGTATTATATTACGTCCAAATTAAAAACCCTTATAACCTTCATAAAGGTTTATTGAATATAATAACCAAAAAACACATATCTTATACAAATAGTTTGCCCATAAATGACGATAAAGCAAAAAATGTTACAACCTGCCCCGGTCTCCCCTACAATCGAAAAACCGTTCTATTCCACTTCACTACTACTAATAAATAATAAAAATATTGTACGCCTATGCTATTGTGCTTTTTGAATCGCAAAAGTATGCAAGTCTGAACAGGTCCATAAGCCACAATGATAATTCGGTATCCCGGATTCGGATACTGTCGCCGGCGGCTGAATGAGCGAGATTCAGAAATTTAGTATCGCGATACGGTATGCTGTGCTGAATGCAGTGTGAAAACGTACATATAAACGCATGTATTTTCTGTATCTGGGATACGCGTATCTCGGATACAGTTTCCAAGTCTGAAAGGGCTCTTAAGCTACAGTTCCAACGGAGGAACATTTTGTTGCTGAATATTTCTCCTTGTTGCCAAGGATAGAAACTTATGGCAACATACGTAAATTTCTACGTAGTTTCCACTGAAGCAACTAAAATTGTCAATAGTTTCTACGACCGTGTGTTTTAACCCACTTTCCCGCACGCATTTTAGTTTTGAAAGTGTCACTTTCTCGCACTAGTGCGGGAATGGAATAGCGGGGATTTTTCCCGCACGCTTTCATTAATGAATAAACTGAATAATGATATGGCTCTATGCACCGAACGCCACCGACGACGTTACTATGGAAACGACATGTGAATTAACATAATATGTCATTAGTATCAAATTATTTGAATATATCAAATTTGATCTGTGTGTTGAAATCTAACCGATCTCGTATAAGCGCTTGTAGAAAAAATAATATATCAAATTAAATTATATCATATATTATATTATATATATATTATATCAAATAAAATTCTCTGTACTACAAATGACTTAAAACCGTTGCCGTCACCGTCATCGTTATCTTTATGCGACCTGCAACCGATGCCATCCTCATCGACGTCATGTACCTTCCATATATCTTCAGATGTACCTACCTTCAATTCATCAGCAATCGCACATAATGCATGTACTTACGATATCAACACAATTATATATTTACCTACCTACATATTCGGACATCTTATAAGTTGATGTTGATCTCAAACAAAACAATCGTGATATATTGTTACACACGAATAACATATTAGCTATCGATTCTGTTTCTTGTTCCTACATGTATTTGAAACAATTACAGGCTATTTTATTTTGTGCAATCTCACTGTCATCTTGATGTCAAATGATTGACATGAGATACTTTGATATTAGAAAGTGAAAGCCTTGTGTGAAAACAGTAATAAATGGATCCTTATTATACGTTACTGAAGAATCATTTAAATATATTTTAGTTACGAAAAGACTTTTATTATTGAAGACAATCATCACGTACCTACGATAGAATTATGAATCATAGAAATAGAAAAAGAAAAATATTTCAAACTTGAAATTTTTGATATTAATGAATCTCAATAAACAATCTTTTGCAAAGTCCGAAATATAGTTAGAGAGGAAATATAATTAAGTGTTTTGTATTTTTACAATCGAATTCTTGAATAACTGTGAATTTGGAATAGAGTTAAATATATTATCTTATATTGCCAGCAAGATTTGCAATAAATTGAACAAATGTAATATATTGTATGATTACCAATATATACTTACCTAATATTAAGAAATTGTATAAACTCCCAAAAGTTTCAAATTTAGTCTACATAGCTTTGAAAACATTTTAATTGATACAATATACCTATACATAATTAAACATATAACGATCACGAAAAAGGTTGCTTAAAGTGGTTATGAAAGTGATAGTTGTTCGATACGGTCCAGCGCTCAGAATCTTATTGTTTTTTTGGTCACATTAAAATTTGGAAATACTGCTCATTTGCAGTTTGGTTGTAGAACAAGTCTAACACATTCAGGAGGAGAGAACATTTTATTTTGAATTGTAATTCTTTTCTGAATATCAATGAACGAAGAAGCCAGTGGGGGGTTTGAGCGATACGAGGTACTGATGAATTTGGATTATTATAACAGAATATTTCACTTTATGCTGTTTGAAGTAGTGCGGTATGCAAGGATAGTTAGCAGGTTTTCACTTTGAAAATCGATTCTATGTATATATATATATATATATATATATATATCTATCTATATCTATATATTTATATATATACGTATATATTATATATATATATATATATATATATATCTGTAATATATATATATATATTATATATATATATATATATATATATATATATATATATATACATATATATATATATATATATATATATATATATATATATATATATATAATATATATATATATATATATATATATAGTTAGTTTGACTTCTTGAACCACGAAGTATATATTATTTTTGGTATTTTTTTGGAAATAAGGTTCATATAATATTAAACATCAATTACATGTTTTTAATAAATCATCCAAGTTTTCGGTATGGTTTTGGCTTTATCAATGGACACGATAAAAAAAAAAATAAGCAGAAAGTAAAGTAAAAAAAAAAAAAAAGTAAAATTTTCCACAAACAACAGCATACCTCTACAATCAGCAAACAGGTATTTTGTTCCAAAACAATGTTACATATTAACAGTGATATACAGAAAAATAAAATTGGAAATAACGTACAATAATTATGACAGATTCAGATTCAATGTTTTTCTTTTTTTTAGGTTATTACAGGATTCATAGAAATTCTCACCACAATAGAAACAGACACTGTATAATAATAACACAATAAGATAGACGTAAGCAAGTGTGTTAGTCAATTTTTCTAATACCAAAAATAGGATGGTTGCGGGCAGCTACATCTATTTATTAATATGATATTGTAATAGATCTTGTTTAGGTTTTAACAGATATAAAAAACGATAGAGGGTACAATTTTTGTTTTTTGGATTTGGAACAAAAATCATAGTTGAGTGAATAGATTTTCCAAATTGCATACGTTTTGAAAACCTGCTTCTCTAATGCAGCTCGCTGCGATAGAGTTTTTTTTTGTACAAGCCTGATAAAATAATATTACATTAAAAAATTATGTATTTAGTTCATTAACGAATAAACATTTACACTTCTAAGCAAGAGATTATTGAATAAATTATTAATTTCTGACAACCCAAGAAGGAAGAATCAGAGAATATACCGACACGTCCTAAGGAAAAACAAACATGAATTATTTATCTTAATGCGCTCTACGACTTGCTGCTTTACAAATGTATTCCAACTTCATTAAGTTCATATTTCATATTTTCAATTATCTGATCAACTTTTTAGATCTCGCGTCCATCGCAACATGCAAAAACAGATTCCAACGTAATGAATAAAAGTAACTTACAACATTCTCGTTTTAAAATGAAAACGATATCTCAAATTCATCAGTTAATTTCCTTTCCGTTTTTTAAACATGCTAATTGAGTTGCAGAAAACTTAAGCCTCATATTTCCTGGAATTTAAAGGAAGCGATTATGATGCTGTTAAACATATTATGCACAAGTGTTGTATATATCATGTATGTTTTTTGTCAATTATATTTTTCTTATCTCGCTAGGGACCGACAGGTTACCGCCGGTTCTGAATGGATAATAGGCTTGTAAACATTGTAAACTACCCAACTAATTAATTATATGAATCACTGAAACTCATAGTAATACACAAACATCCCGTCCTAACTTCGGACTCGAACCCAGGACGCCTGCTTCACAGATGGTCAGTTTACCCCTGTTCCACAATACATATGTGAAATATATCTATTTGTTTTACGAAATAAGATATTATCTTCTTAGAAAATA
>JARQZK010000898.1:100000-105000 GCA_030704885.1 Cynegetis impunctata | reverse complement strand
GCTATTATATTTCTGGCCTTGGCAGCAACATTAAGCGTTGCTAGGCGACCGTTACGTTTTCCAAACGATTAATTTAATATTTTTAAACATAGATTCTGTAGACAATTTTACCATTATAGCTTCATTTGTGTTGTTGACAATGAATTGAAAAGTTCCTCTCTTTCAAAAAATGGAATTGAAATCGTGAACATTTTCGTGCGATTTATTTTTCATAACTTTCGATGTGGATTGTCAGACAAGAGTGCTTCGATGAACTTAATTCTTTATAGCCAGCGATAAAGCGCGCAATCCTACAGCACTGTAAAAACTGGTTCAACGAATTAATCGTGGTCGATGTTCGATCCAGGACGAATCCCGTGCAGGTGTCCAAAATCCGTTGTTGTGCGCGGAAAGATCGATGCTGTGGCGTGAACTGATAAAGCAAGATCGTCATGTGACATACCGTGAGATAGAGGTGTCCTTGGACATTAGTATGACTAGCATCAACAAGATATTGCATGAACATTTGGGCGTCAAAAAAATTTTGTTCGCGTTGGATCCCGCATAACGCTGACAAACGCTCAAAAAAAGGCTGCGTGTCGATTGGTGCAGAGGAAATGTTGGAAAAATATGTTCAAGGTACATCAAAGGCTGCGTATAACATCTACACAGGTGACGAATCATGGATCTATGCATTTGAGCCGGAAACAAAACAGCAATCACTGTAATGGGTCTTCCAAGACGAGGCAAAACCAACAAAAGTTGTTCGAGGAATTTAAGCGCATCTAAACAAATGGTTGCCTGTTTCTTCGGCATTAACGGTCATGTGGCAACAGTGGCGTTAGGAGCAACGCAGTAACTGTCAATTCTGATGGTACACGACCATTTGTTTGCCAGAAGTCATCATAGAAATTCGAAAAAAGCAGAAGAATAGGCGAATTATTCTTCATCATGACAATGCGAGCTCTCACACATCGACGCAAAACAAAAGGAATTTCTGACGGAGCGAAAGATCGATACTGATGGGTCATCCACCGTTACAGCCTGATTTGCACCCATGACTTCTTCTTGTTCCCACACATCAAAAAATAAATTAACGCGACAACGGTATTTTCGAACCCGAAGAAGCGGTTGATGCATTCAAAACGCATGTTTTGGAGTTATCTCAATCGGACTGGAAAAAGTGCTTTGAAAATTGGTTCAAACGCATGCAAAAGTGTATTGATCATCATGGAGAATATTTTGAAAAACAATAAAACCAATTTCGATCCTACATATTTGTTTTTTCATTATTAGGCCAGAAATATAAATAGCAACCCTCGTATATATATAGTATTTGAATAATTTTGTGACAATTATTTAAATTTGAAAAATCGATTGCAGTTGGGGGTCCCCTGTCGGGAACCCTTTTTCTTCATCTTCGAATGTAATTCGATATGGAGATTTAGATTGATCATATTTTCATCACGTAAGAACTTTGTGTCCCCTCCATGCGACGGTCTCTCTCTCTCTCTCTATATCTGTAATCTTTACATTGTATTTTTTAATTTTCTATCAATTTTTAATTCAAATGAAGTGCAGTAAGGAATTAAATCAAAAAGCTTCATTCAATATTTTGTGAAAAGTTCTATTTATTGAAAATTGAATATGAAATAGTGAATTATAAGCTATATATAAAAAATACTAAATAAATTTTTTCAATAATCTTATCATATTGATATTAATATATATTTATTTATATATATATATTTATTTATATATATATACCTGTATATACATATATACATGATTTTAGTCACCAGTGGACACATTTAAAAACACTCGGCAGTCTCATCATTTAGGTCATCTTTACTTCTCAATTCTTGTTTTATTTTACATACAATTCTCATCCCCATATGGAGGTGAGCAAAATCTTAAGCTACGGTTCCACCGGAGGAACAATTTTGTTGCTGTTTCCGTAAATGTTTATGAATATTCCTTAAAATTTCTTTATGTTTCGGCAACAAATGTTGACTGTTTCTACTTGTCACCGGTTTCCATTCTGACCGGTAAACAAATTCGTGTTGCTATTGCGGTGGAAACGTATCGAGAAGGCAACTAGTGAACAGTCGTGTCGCAGACTTTTTCAGTTTGCAGTGCTCCATATTCTAGCTTAATGCCAACATGCAGTGAAAATACTCAAGAAACAATATGCAAGTATTGACAATTTTAGCTGCTTCAGTGGAAACAAAAAATTTATGTATGTTCCCATAAGTTTCTATCCATGGCAACATTGAGGATTATATTGTAACTAAATGTTTGTCCTTGTTGCATTGGGTAGAAAAAAATAATAGGGGATCGGAGAATAATCAGATTAATATCTAAAATGTATTTAGATAAAATAAATATACTGTTTTATGATTATTTATCGAATAATAATTTAATATAAGTCACCTAAATATTTTTAAATGAAGAAATAAAATGTTGTTATTTACAATATTTTGAATCCGTATTGAAACACCAATCACAGCGCGTGACGTCATCTGTGTGCGACCATTGACTGCACGGGTACTAACTACTTAGTTCACCCAGTTATTTCCATAATTTTGTTGAAATTCTAAAAGTTGCTGAAAGATTACTGATAAATTAGGATACAGTAATCGATTTAAAAACTGCCACGTGGTGTTTCTCCAGTTTTTCATAATGGAAACAGGATTTACGGAAGCCGACAATCGAAATCTTCCCAGAGTGGATATGTTTATGATTTGCAATTTCTTTGCAAGTAATTCAACTTTTGTGACGCTGAATTCCGAAATGTGAAAACTTCTGTGTAAGTATTAAAACTATACTACTATAATATATTATTTACCACCTTGGCACTTGAAAAAATACTATTGAAACACAAACCAAATATAACTCTAAAGTATAAAACTTCAAAAGAATATTACATCTTTTTTGGCACGTCTGAGGAAAATGTAGTTTACTTTCACTTTTTTTCAGATCAGCAAGACAATCATACGGCGACGATGCTATAGGATATGTACAACTTCGGCGTGATTCCGAGTTATGTACCATTAAATGCAAGTTCATTCAAAATCGTATGCAGCGACTATGAATAGTAGATGAAAAAGCAGGTAAAGTCCGTAAGCGTCCAGTGTCATGATTGTGCTGCATCTACAGCGGTTGCAAACATTTCAGTAGCTTTCCTGATGTGGGTACAAGAGAAGCGAAGAACCATCATGTACAGAAATTCAGTGTTTACTGGAAGAAATCAAAACTGGCTCCAAGTTGGTATCAATATTAAAACATGACTACCAAAGATCTGTCCACTGTTAAAATAACATACAAGGCTATGCGGACTGCATCGCAAAGTGATTTTCTGTCACAATTTCTCCAAGAAGCATCAAACCAAGGTGTAACTAACTGTGGGTTATTCAACTACATAATAATAGAACAAATGAGATTGTAGAAGTTTTTCACTACATTATTTAATTTTAGAAAATTGTGATGAAAGTGACTGTGGTTCATTTTTGAAACAAAATATCCAAGTATTTTTCAGAAGAAAATATTAAATTATTGAAGGGAATACTCGGCACAACATAAAAGCAGGTTGTTACTTTCCTGGCTGGTACAAACCTGATGGTATTTGTGACAGTGAGATTTGCATTGAATAAAATGCCCCTCTAGTGAAAAAACTTATAAACATTATTTAAATGGAAAAGTTACGCAAAAATACATGGCTCAATTAGGCAAGTCAAATGTATGTAACAAATTTGAAAATAACTTATTTTTTGTGTTGCGGACTATAATTTTGAAGACACAAATAATGTGGAAGTACTGTTAGTTAGATATGATGAAAATTTGATTACTGATTACTTTTCCAGTGTGTACAAATTTTGGGACAAAAATATATATCCAATATTATACAACAGCACGAAATAAAATAATTATGGCTTCATATACTTTGTTTTATTTATTAATCTTGATTAATTTGAATGCATTACAATATTACATAGAAAATATTATAATAATAATATGTAGACTTTATTTTAGGAATCCTAAAACAATATATAGTTATAAATATATAAATGATTTATACAAACAAATAATTTCACAGTACGTCATGCCTTACAACTTGATATATTCTAATAATAAGCCTTCCAAACACTTTTAAAACTCACATTTTTATTCTATCAGGTATCTTATTAAAGCTAGCTAGACCTTTAAAGAGAATAACGAATTCATTCCGCTCTTGTAATTTGTTTCGTGATATATAAAATGCTAATTAATGTTGTGGTGTTATGTGAATAAAAATCACCATTTCGTACTTAATATCTGCTAAGATAGGCTGGTTGTATCCCACTCATAATTTTGTAAATAAAAATCATGCTCAAATAATACAGTCTCTTATGTACCAGCTGTCACATAGGGTATTTAACATAAACTCAATAGGGGTATATCGGTTGCATTTCAAAATAATTCTCATACCTCGATTTTGTAATTTCTGCATTTATCCTATTTGATTTCGGCCAGATAGATACATCAATGTGGCAGAGTAGTCAAAGTGTGGCCTTATTATACAATTGTAAAATGTTAATCTAGCAATGGTTGATAAAGATTTTGAAATTCTAGAGAAAAAATACATTTTTTTCACATATCTTTCTAATAGTATATTCCGCATGCTTATTCAAAGTTAACTGATGGTCTATAATAAATCCTAAGTATTTAATTTCATTTACAATTGCGAGTTGGCTATTAAATATGCAGATATCAACAGAATAGAAAAAATGCAATACTAAACAAACTTATTTCTAAAAAATTTCCATGCCTACCGAATAGATTGTGGGCTAAACTAGAACTAGATTAGTATACAATGGGGTCCTGTAAATTTATAAGAGCACACGCTATAATGACACATTCATCTAGCACATTAACCAACTTTGTGTTTTACCAGAGATGTGGTTTTCAACATAGAGAATTCCTGTATTCTTCGAATAACCTCTCTAATGTGGGTCCTTAAGCTTTGCAATCTGCTTAGTTTG
>JARQZK010000898.1:52500-95000 GCA_030704885.1 Cynegetis impunctata | reverse complement strand
AAAAGATAAATGAATATTTAATATATTATCTACGTGCATATATATATATATATATATATATATATATATATATATATATATATATATATATATATATATATATATATATATATATATATATATATAATATATATATATATATATATATATATAACTTCTTTTCAAAATTACATTCATAAACTTGAAAACTAGAAAGGTAAAAAGCAGACAAGTTTATTTCATTTTGTTCTGTCGGATCGGATTCAGTTGCTAATTACGCGGTTTTCAATCCGACATCAGCAGTCAGGTGTATTAATATCAGATGGTATGTCCTTAATTATTTGATTTATAGATTTGTCTTTATAAGGATATTATCTGGAATGTCGTAGCTTCACAACATTGTTTTCAGAAAATCATTTGAAAGATTTCCGTGAAATATAGAGAAAAGTTCATTGTTCAATAGATTTCTTAGTTGACTGGTAGGAACTTCCATATTTCTGTAAGGGTACCAATAGATATTACTTGTAGTTGAAGTAAAAAATTAGCAATTTGAGGCAGTAGAATTTAGAAAAAAATCGTTGTTTCATATATATATATATACTTACATATATATATATATATATATATATATATATATATATATATATATATATATATATATATATATATATATATATATATATATATGCACACTGAATAGAATGAGATAGTACCGACTTCACCATTAGTTTAAAAAATCGTATCTGTTTTCTTCGAAATTTTCAAATAATTTTATAAATTAACATAAATATTGTAATTATGTAACTTTTGTGTTCAAATTCGAAGTTATCTTTTAGTTAAATTCAATCATGGCCTTCCTGAATTCCATCTGAATCTAGCATATAAATTATTCGATATTTTCAAGTAGAAGGTAGGTATATAAAAAAACATCTGGTTATATGGAGTTTGATATGATAAGAAAACTCAGGAGTCGAAAATGTTTTTTCTTGTTATTTTAACAGTGATGTAGTACGATTTGTCCATCACAAAAACTTTCACCAGAACTTAAATCCAATATATAATTATCCACAGTCCTGCTTATGAATAACAATAATTCATATTTCTCTTGTGATTATCAAGAAAGTTGTTGAAAGCATGTAGTGCTTACTGTACAACAGAAATAATAACATGCATCAATCAAATATCTAATCATCCAGTCAAACTCAATTCTCAGCGAATTTCATTTTGCAGTATGCCCTTGAGAGATGATATATAGAAAGTTTTATAGTTTATTGTCAATCAATAAACAAACACGTCGTTTGCTTCTAACATTTTCGACTTGTTTGAAAGATGACGCCGCCCGCAAGAGTTTAATGATCTGCCGGAAGCGGATGCCCATAACAAATTGTACAATTTGTATTAACAGAACTCCTCTGACTTTGGCTCAGTTGGAATTTAATAATTAAAAGAATGTCCAAAACGAAACTCCACAGAAGTTTTCGGGTTTTATAAATTTTTTCATACTGTTTCTTCCTGTTTGATTTTTATTATTTTTATGGTACAAAGTTTTGTGCTGCGGAATAATTTGAAGAACGTTTTTAGAAAATGGAATTGTTAGCAAAAAAGTTTTGATGTTTACAGCTTAAATCTCTCTTATCTAAGCACAACATTAACATTGCTTATCGTACCGGTAATAATTTAGGAAATCATATAAAAATAATAAATTCAAAGTTCATAAAGATAATAAATCAGGAGTTCATAAAATTAATTGTGGTGATTGTGATAAGTTTAACAGTGGTAGAACTTTCAGAAGTTTTCAAACTAGAATTTCAGAACACAAACGTAGCTTTGTTAATCAGAAGTCGGATTCACATTATGCAAACCATTTAATCCCAGAAAATCACACATCCAATTTCGATTTTAAAATATTAAATACTGAAATTAAGAGAATTTAACTTAAGTTTTTAGAATCATTACAGATGAATAAATACAAGCATTCTGGTCCCCTATTGAATAGCCAAATTGATTATACTTCAAGCCCCCTGCTTAATCTTTTCAAAATTACCGAACTACTTGACTAGCAGTTCAGAATTGGTTTTTCCTATTATAATAATTATTTGTAACCATATTTCTATTTACCCCTTCTACACATTTTGTCATCTGGTTATTTCTTGTTTTCGATATAACAGAGAAACATAGTTAGTTTGCCATTAGCATCTGAAGAAGGTGAAGTTCCACCGAAATGTGCGTCATGCGTTATTTCTTTTAATACATGTGTATATTGTTATAATTAAGTTATTATTATTGTTTTAATAAATTATATCACATATTGAATACAACACATTAATTGATGTAATAGACAATTCATTAGTCAGAATAACTTTTAATCAAATTTGATTTTTTTATGCCCAATTTATTATTGATCATATACCATTACCAAGAATTTTAAGAAATTCTGGATTCATGATGTAGATACTTGAGTATGGTATCAATCTGGTAATCCATGATCTATTGTGCTAAGCATTCATTTCTATATATACTTACATATTATTGAGGGGCTTATCATCAAAATCAGAATGTTTGAATTCGACTTTGGAGACGATATTTTCTTAAGCAGAATTAGGCTAAGAAGACAACATAGAAAAGGTAATAACATAAAAGTTGACATGCTCTTAATATAGATCAAACAATACGTTCTTTCAGTGAAATATATAAAAAAAGCATTTGGAATGTTATATACATCGAAAAATATATTCCAGCAACCAGCCGCATAAATGTAAACCATCAATTCCCCTCGACATTTCAGAAGTGCAAATTCTTCATATCTGTCAAATGTTTTTGAATTGTTCAAATAATATGTGTTACATTCCTATTAAGAATTATCTGAAATAATAATTACGTTTGTATGATATGTGTCTGAGGGGTTTTTCTTTCGATATTTACAGTTGAGAGTGAAATTGAATTAATTTTTTTGAAAAGAGGATATCTCGCAAATTGTTACCAAGTTATAACTCAAGGAAGAAGTGAAGTTAGTATATCGATAAATCATACACAATCACGTATAAGTATCTATGTCCACTAGATTCTCATGGGATCCAATATATGGATTATCTTGAACAGGTGCATTTGTAGCTTTGAAATTAAATCAATTGCTTGAGAGCGGAAATCTTGAGATGCGTTAGAATTTCATTATAAATGGAGTATCGGTGAATAGAAGGAAGTAGAATATCTTCAAAATGTACTCCTAGAATTTCTTAGTTCAAGAAAAAGTTGTTATTTCAAAAGACATAAATATTCCAGTAGGAGACTCTGAACGGGCATAGCCCAGTTGCGCCAATTTTAAACAGGTACAAGAAATCGTATAACCCAATTGCGCCCGCAACCGACCAGCCCCTAAAATCACCACGACCCACTTGCGCCGATTGTCTCTACGGGAGACCTATTACAGAATACAAATTTTATTATAATGATAAGACGCAATTTTTACAAAATCGAACCTTTCAATTTGTCCTTGTTTGAATAAATTTAATTTTTCGGCTAAGATTCCAATTCTGTCTTTATACGATTTATTTGTAATTTTAATTGGTAAATGAATACTATTAATTTTAATGTAAGTTTTAGTTTGAAATTCCTTCAATATTTGAACAAATTTAAAAATTTCCGGATGAGGTGCATAAAAACTTTTAGTTAAATCAGAATGAAAGGATTCACAGCAATTTGTTGTTCTGTAACTACTAGCTTCAGCACAAGCCCAAATTTTAGGAGGAAATTCAGAATCCTCGTTTATATAATTATCAAGATAATCAAAATAATTTCTCAATCTTGCGTCATTCGTCAACATTTTATCAAAATCAAAGGCAAAACAGTCTCCCACTGTTTCTGGCTCTAAAAATGTCAAGCCAAGTGTCCAATGTAAAATACTTCCAATGAGTGAATCATTGTTTTTGTATTCGGATATCAACCCTAAACTTTGGATTTTTCTAATCCAAGCTTGACTTAGATGAAATCTGCATCCTATAATTTTTGTTTCTATGAGATGAATCATCAGCTCGTTATTCTATGATATAATGAAAAGTGAAAACATTTGAAACGATTTCGAGTAAAGTAGTGTATGAAATTCCTTCAATAAACTCCACACCAATATCTTCCACCTATGGTACTAACTTATTGTGGAATATAGTTACGGGCATCATTTCTAGGCTCAATATTAACCAGTCCAATAGGAGATAGCAATCAACCAATTGAAAAAGTAGAAAAAAATCAATACGGCAATATGTAATCAAGCAATATCTTAGGTATAAATTAAGTTTGAATAGATAAATGAGGTAGCGACCAAGGAGGTGTATAAACGTGTGTTGTTCAGTGCTACCCAGTCAGTTACACTGGAATACCATTGTTTTCACTCATAAATTCATAATAATAAGACAATTGCTAATAACCATTTATCATCTGACTGACACTTCTATTATAAGGAGGATAACTATTCAGAGTAGATCCAACTATTGTACATAGAGCATCAGGTGGAATACGATTGTTGTTGGACTCGCGTCACTTGGTGTACTTGCAAATAAAACATGAATTACATCGGTTAAATATATGCTTTAATTAAATTTGTGGGAAACTGTAAATACCGTACCATATCTCATGTACCATATAGATGTGTCTCTATTATTATGATTTGTTTCATTCGTGGAAACTTTTTGATGTGTGACATTTCAGGAATGTTGGAATTTATCGGCAGTAATTTTGTTAATGTCAAAGATATATAACAGGAAGTAGAGATAAGCGAGCGCTATTCAAGTGTAGGTATATATAAATATATAGCAAATACGAACTATTTGTTTAATATTTAATAATCTGCAGGCGATCGATTTCGGTTAGAAAACAATCATCAGGTCAGCTGAAATATACAAAATAAAGACATCAGAAACAAGCAAATTTCTAGGTTCTACGAATGTATGCTAGTTTTAATTATTAGGTTAAATTGTTTAATGAGATAGGATTATGCAACCTATCGTCAAAATTGTATCATCTGAAGTATATATCAGTAATTTTAGATGAATAATTCCTTTCCTCTACTAATTTGAAAACGAAATTTGATTGTATCATTACGTATTCCTCAATATGAATCTGTAAAATTTTATTCAAGTGGGTTAGACAGGTGTATGATGTGGAATGTAAAGGAATAGAAAAGGGAAGAGACAATGAAAATCTATGAGGTGATTTGGATTGTCAAAAACTGGGGGGTTATTTAAACATATTTTGGTTAAGTAAATGGATCGATATCCTTCGAAATATTCTTATTATTGAACTCTAATAAGTCGTTTAAATAATTTTGAGCATTTTTAAATTTTAGTATTTCGTGTGGTTCCATTAATGTCATTCTATAGTAAATGATTTTTGAAGGTAAGTTACATACTCCTTTCTCATTCAACAATCTAACCTAACATAATTCATAGAACCTAGATATATGTATGTTTTTAATGTCTTTCTTTTGTATACTTTAGCTGACCTGATGATGATTATCTAACCGAAATCGATCGCCGACAGATTATTAAATATTAAAGAAATGGTGTGTTTCTGCTGTACTTTTCTAGACTTTATACCATAATATATTTCGTATTTTCCTACTTCCACCTAATTTATAGTTTTTTAGATTTATATTAGAAAAATGATAATTATTATAACAATTATTCGTAGTGTTACATTTGATGAGGTTCTAATCAGTTCAAATTAATTGACGTCCACTCTTCGATAGTCATAAAAATTGAATTAACTGTTCAAGTCAAGTGAAAATAACAACAAAAGTAGCGTTGTGTGTTGTTGGCAATTGGATGAATGAAGCTTGGCAACAATGAAAATCTTCTTGAAGAATGCTTTTATATGTGGTGGTTCTTGTTAATATTTCCAATGAGTTCATTAATACTAGACTCTAATATTTTCACGAAAATTTTGCTTATTAGCACGATAAGATGTTACACATCAAGACTGACTACTACTCAGTAGTTTTGTTGTTTTTTTTGTTGTTCAGTGTGGAATTCAACATCGAAAGTGTTTCCTATATATCCACTTTTTTATTTGTAACATCAATCAATACATGTCATAGAAAAGTGTGATAACTCATACACATAACGATATTATGCCAACGAACTGTGTATTACGTATACCAGCATGGCTAACATAAGACATTGCCTCTGCGTTGCCTTTCATCTAAAGATGTATTGTTAGACACTATCGGCGTGTTAGTTACAGATACAGAACTACAATGTTACATTGAAAACATTCTGCCGTCAATTTTACAGATAATTTGGTGATATTCAACACTGTCAGCATATCACGTTTACCCAGTATAATAAACTATTTCCAAGAGATACATATTTAAAAATAGAACGTTCAACGTTGGAGTTCTTGAACTTAACAACATTGGAAATGTAGAAAGTTCAATTAGAAAAAAGAACACTTGAAAGATGTACACTATATGTAAACAGTTTGATTCATATCAACTAACGAACTCTCTCCAATATTCAATTATAGCAAATTCAGAAGACATAATTTTAGTCATATTCATCTGGACTCTTTTGGACCTTCCGAATCAAGATTTTAGAGATTATTTTAGGTCTGATACATACACACACACATATATATATATATATATATATATATATATATATATATATATATATATATATATATATATATATATATATATATATATATACAGGGTGATTCATTGAGAATGTCCAATCTCTGAACTGTAGATTCTAGACCCCAAAATATGATGATTCTGCTCAACATGCCTTATGCAAATATTGCTAGTTTCCGAGATACGGGGTGTTCAAAGTTTAAATTCAAATTTTGATTTTCGCAATAATTTTTCATGTTTTCACAATTTCTCTTTGAAAATTGGCAATTTTACGTTTTTTGGCATGAGGAATCATAATTTGCACTCTAATTTAACATAGAGGGCGCTAGATACACTTGTTTGTGTTAATTAAATCAAAGTAAACTTTTTTTGGGCTAAACTTACAACTAAAATAATAAAAAAATATTAAAAAGCGTTAAATTCTACAAAAAAAAGTTACTCCTCTTTGATTCGTGTAATTCAATCGGTTATCGAATTATTTGCTTCTAAAAAAATCAATAAATTTTAATTTTTTCATAAAAAATTTTATTATTCCTTAAATATGTAACAATAACAAATTTGTAAACAAAAATAAAAAACTTCAAAGCAAATGCTCAAAATGGCCACCATTTACTTCAATACACTTCATGATCCGCTTTCGTAAAGATCTCTTAATATCAAAATCACATTCGTGAATTAAGCCGTGGTTTAATTTTTCGTTTTCTTTTCAAGTAGGCTTGTGTCGCTATTAGACAGTTTCTGTAGACTTTAATTTTTCGTTTTTTTTAAGTATGCTTATGTCACTTTTAGAGAGTTTGTGTAAAAGCAAAAATTTAATAATAATAAGAATTAGTAATACATTAGTATACCATTTATTAACAGTTTAGTGTAATAGTTATTTATCAAGTAATGCCTAGGCATAAAGACTTTTCCAATAATGAGATGCGCGATATGATTTGTGTGTCAGCTTTGATTTAATTAACTTCGATTTAATTAACACAAACAAGTGTAACTAGCGCCCTCTATTAGCAATGTAAAATTAGAGTGCAAATTATGATTCCTCATGCCAAAAAACCTAAAATTGCCAATTTTCAAATAGAAATTGTGAAAACATAAAAAATTATTGCGAAAATCAAAATTTAAATTTAAACTTTGAACACCCCGTTTCTCGGAAACTAGCAATATTTGCATAAGGCATGTTGAGCAGAATCATCATATTTTGAGGTCTAGAATCTACAGTTCAGAGATTGGACATATATATATATATATATATATATATATATATATATATATATATATATATATATATATATATATATATATATATTTATTGTTTTTGGTTAATATTTGCTTATGATATATTCTGGCGGCCCCCATAATTTCAAATGAGCGGAATTTATGGTATTTGTGGTTTTTATTGATCTAGAACAATACTATCAAAATTTGGGCAAATTCGGTTTGAATTTTGGCATCTCCGAAGTTTAAGGAAGGGTGAGGCGGGGAGATGTTTGAATGTAAATTAATTTTGAACAAAATATTCAAAATTCTTGCCGTCTAGAGCAGACAGGAGTGTAGGAATCTGAACTTCCCTATTTTCCAAGGATAACATAACCCCTTCCAAATTGAATTAAAAGGTTCGTATTTTGTGTGTGAATCAAGTTGATGTTAAGAATATATTTAACCGCTAAAAACATTTTCTGTATCCACTGTTATTTTTATGTAAATTTCTTAGTATTTGCACACATCTACAGCTACTTTAGAGTGAGTTAGATGGTTGAAATTACCTTTGTAGGTTGAGTTAATGTTAGGAAAGTGTATTTTATTCAGAGATATAATATTTAGTTGTGGTGTTTAAGGTTTTGCGCACTTTCAAAGTTCCTCTAAATTGAGTTCTAGGCTTGAAGTTCGATTGTACATAGATTGAGTTGATATTGGAGAGGTCCTTTTGGAGGTTTAAGATATCTCATTTTCTCCTTGGTCTCCAAGGATTTGCTCATCTCCACAGCCCCTACAAATTTTCTTAGGAGGATAAAAATTTGAATTTTAAAAGTAACAAATATGAGTGGCCCTCAGTTCTGATGTTTATGTGTTCTTTTACTTGGAATCGATTTTATTTGAAGTTATTTTATTTATATTTGAATCTGCAAAAAGTGTTTAATCCATTATATACTTTTCTTATGCAATTATGCATACTTGCATATTTTCCTGTGTCTATCTTATCTAGCCTGGGGCACATAGATGAGTTGTTGGAGGCATTCGATGCTTCCCGTAGAGTATGATTGAATAGAACACAGATTAATACTATTAACAGTATGAGTTGTGGATTGACCACACTTTTATGATCTGTGTCGATTCAAAAGAGTTTTGCAAATAAACACAGAACAGGACGCTATTAGTTTTGATTTTTAAATTGTTGCATGCGGAACTTGAATGAATTTTTCCAATTATTATTGCATTCAAAAGTGGGATTATTTATGAAAGATAGAAATAGCAAACGTGTTTTCTGTGTAAGTACTAAACCCAAGGATAGTAAGATATTCAATTATATTATGTGAGTGGTTTATTTCAATAGTCTGACCTCTCGAAATCTAATAAAATATAATTTATTGTAAACTTAATATAGTTCTAATTGTTTCTTATTCATTCAAGTCGAAAGGAATAAGCACCTTTATATTATATTATCTTTGATTACTTCATTTCTTGTTACATACGTGGAATTGTTATATAGTTATTAATGGTTATGTGTATTTGATATGAGACAGTTCTTTCAATTTCTTATAATTTTTCAGGTACTCAGTGAAGAAATTTATGACAATATTATATAAAAATCTCTAGTTTATTCTGATACTGTTTTGATTTGGTAAGATTAGGTTTTCGCATATATTTTTCGTGGATTCTTAGCAATACTAGGTGTATTTTCTGTAAGATAGTGGCAATGTAACATCAAATATTTACGTTATGTTTTAAAGTGCCAGAATACTTGTGTATTATAAAAATGAAAACATAAAAAATATACAAGTTGACCATGATCAATTTAATTTCTTACGTAAAGTGGACAAGCAACATTCTTCAATAATAAAAAAATTACCAAACAACTTTCCAAGGGAGCTGGTTATATGTACTCCGCGACGAGAATTCTACATTCACAAGCCAACGTTGAATTATCAGAGTCACCCCTACTAAAAATCTGCTTACAGCTGTTTCGATCTTATTAGATCTTATCAGTGCATCTCATATGACTCGGAGTGAATTAACAAATTTCTAATCGTTCCCCAATACAAATTTTGTGCGACTATATGGATAAAAACCCAGAGCGCTCCCCACTAAAGATATTGAAAACCAACAATTCATCGCTTGGATTGAAAATCCCGTCGCGAGATTACATAGTTCTTGACATGAAATGTCTACTCTGCAACTGTGGCGTATGTGGTTCCAAAGCACGCTATCAAATATAACATCCTCACTTACATCGGAAATTCAAGTAAGAAAACCAAATCATTTTTATCTAAGCGTAACGTCAACATTGATTACCGTACCGGAAAAAACTTAGGATATCATATAAAAAATAATAAATGAAAATTTAACAGAAACAATAAATCAGGAGCTTATAAAACAATTGTGCGGCTTATGTTCTACCATAACTTTTCGAAGCTTTCAGACCAGAATTTCAGAATACAAACGTAGCTTTGTTAATCAAAACTTGGATTCACATTATGCAATCATTAGAAAATCACACATTCAATTTTGATATTAAAATATTAAATGCTGAAAGCAAGGTAATTAAAATCAATTTCCTGAAACATTACTGATAAATAAATACATATATTCAGGTCTCTTATTGAATAGCCAAATTGATCATACTACAATCCCCCTTCTGAATCTTTACAAAATTACCGAACTACCTGACTTGCAATTTAGAATCTGATTTTCCTATTTTACTAATTATTTGTAACCATCCTTCAATTTACCCTTTCCACACAATTTGTCATCTATTTCTTCCTTAAATTCGATATAGTGGAGACGATTTTTTTTTTTTAGTGGAGACATGTATTTATATATATATATATATATATATATATATATATACATATATATATACATTCCAAGAGATATCAATTATTGGTATAACAGGTTTATTTCAAACATTACATTTTAAAATTAAAATTCATTGGACGTTTCAATGGAGTTTCCATCTTCATCAGCTAAAATCGGGATAAAATACAATTCAAATGCCTAAATATAAAACATATATACACATACACTAAAATAAAATAAAATAAATTGTATCTGACCAGAATGTTCGTCGATAGTTGTCACAATACTACTTGACTCTTGAATCTCTGTTTAACCGATGTATAATCGTTCATGCGCATAGAGCTCATGTATTACAATAATGGGGCATATATCGAACTTAGGCCCTTTATATCTATTTTGTTGTTAACTGTGTTGTCTTGGTTCTTCTGTATAAAAATCATTTCAAGGATTTCGCGTGATTTTAAGTTTTTTTCTATAGTTAGTATGTGTGTTTCATCGTAATCGAAATCATGTCTTTCTGATTGTTTGTGTTTGTTCAGTGCAGTGTTCGCTGTTTTGGCGTGTTATTTTATTTTGTTTTAGTGTTTGGCAGTGTTATTTTATTTTATTTTAGTTTAGTGTTTGGCAGTGTTATTTTATTTTATTTTAGTGTATGTGTATATATGTTTTATATTTAGGCATTTGAATTGTATTTTATCCCGATTTTAGCTGATGAAGATGGAAACTCCATTGAAACGTCCAATGAATTTTAATTTTAAAATGTAATGTTTGAAATAAACCTGTTATACCAATAATTGATATCTCTTGGAATGAATACGATAAACAGGTAAAAATCAAGAATTCATATATATATATATATATATATATATATATATATATATATATATATATATATATATATACCTCTACGATTAATGTCCTGCTTTCTATATTGTAAAACAGGAAGGAGTATAAACATTCGTGTTGATGAACACAAAAAGTTGATTTTACAAAATAAAATTACTACTGGCTTCTCGGAACATTGTATAAAATTTAATCATTTCCTGCATTTTAACAAAACTTAATTGTTGCATTTAGGTAATAAAGTAAAGCACGTTGACCTTCTTGAAATTCTCTAAATAAGTTCCGCCCATAACAGTAAATTACCCCTTGTAAACGAACAAATTGACTTTCAGGTATTACCTTTGCTATTGTCTGTTTTATAAAATAAGATGTAATACTCTACTGTAGTTAGTCTTGATATCGAGTTCATAACTCGAAACATGTCGACTATCCTTTACAGCTAAATACAGTATCTAATTATTTTTATATAGTGAAACTTAAGTCAAATGTGTTTTAATTTTAAGTTTAAATTTATTATATATATATATATATATATATATATATATATATATATATATATATATATATATATATATATATATATATATACATATATATACAGGCGCGGATCCAGGCCCGACTTTTGGGGGGGAACTTTTGAATATTCAAAAGCCAAAAGGTACTGGTATTTTGGGCAATGGTAAATCGAGTAGCTTCCAATCTAAAAAATTAGGTGGGGCCTGGTCCATTGGGGGGTGCGCGTTCCTCCAGTTCCCCCTGGATCCGCGCCTGTATATATATATATATATATATATATATATATATATATATATATATATATATATATATATATATTGTAATTTGTAATTTATTCAAGCAAGTATGAGTACAGTCTTAAACTTTGGGTATACATATGTATTTATATTTATATAAAAATCATAGTGACGATTTTTGTATGATACCTAGATGTAAACCACATGTATGTATCATTGCAGTGAACCAATGTTGAATGTAGTCATAACGTAGCCCTATCACTCCACTCTATCTTCATTCCACTGCATTACTCCCAGCATCCATATTAGAATCAACAACACTCTGAATTTTACTCGCACCATTTTAAACAGACCAATTCCCTGACAACAATGTGATATCAAAACAAACTCAAGAACATATTTATATGTGTGAAAATAAAGACGATCAAATTATTACTGAATTTTTTTTTGTTTCTAATATGTCTTATTTCAAGTGGTAGTTTATTTACGAATTTCAGAGCATAGTAGTTGATAAATTTCTACTTTATGTTACAGGTACTATATATATATATATATATATATTTATATATTTATATATATATACATATATATATATATATATATATATATATATATATATATATATATATATATATATATATATATATATATATATATATATATATATAGATGAGGTAGTTTGGATAATCGAAAACTTTTACCTGAAACAGGGCAGCGGAGCGCATCGGAATGTTTTTTGGAAATAATATGCGGCATACACACACACACACACTAAACAATATAATAATAGATCTGAAATTGCATTCTGAGAACCATAATCTACTTACCTACGGAAAGATTTACCCTTTCGGAAGATCAGAGCCGTAGTTGAAGCTGACAACCTGAACATATGTCTGCAATATTAGTTCGGTAATGCTTTCTAAGTAAAGAGGACGAAGTGGGTCGATTTAAAATCCTATAATACGTGACTGGCTTGAAGATTATGCAGCGCTTGACTTCATCATCTTATACCGTCTGCACTTTTATTCTTTATTGGCTAGTAGCAACCTTCTCGGATTATGAATACCTCTGATCGCAGTAAACATTGAGTTTTACTATCGTCTTGGACGCTAAACAAAAACCCATAAACTGGAGTTTGCGAAATATATTACTGTCTCGCATGCCAGGATGCTGGAATGGAAAAAGGTGATCTATGTGCAGTTAACGTTTTTGGCACTAATTTTATTATTCTTCGTATTTATGAAGATTAGTGGTATTACAAAACCAAGCCAATTAATAGGAGGCTGAATGATAAAACAGCAAAGCTGTTTTAATTTATTGAGCTTGCCGATGTTCATTGTGAAAATTCATTGCAAAAATTTTTTAAGCTATTTTTCGTTTGATATCATAATTATCGATTGAAAATCGAATTGAAGATCTAATCGAAAAAACGTGAAATGATAAATGAGAGTATTATAATTCGAAGAAAACTTAGTCTTGAATCTGAAATTAATTTCTAATTGACCATGACAAAAACTACCTTGATGGGAATATTATGTGGTACCAATGTTTGCTGTTTTATACCTATTGAAATTATAAAAATTTTAAATATTCGAATAGATGACATATTTGAGTTACATCATCATTCAGGAATACGAAATAATTTAGAAAAATATGTCAAAAATACGAACACCTTTAACTTCAGGCGTATGTATAAACTCAAATGTGGCAAATAATCTTTATGACCAAAACATTTCCTTAGCAAGATTATCTTGACATAAACGTAGTTTCTGAAATAAGAAATGTTCCTCATACTAAATAACATATTTAACAGGGGAGATTCATTAATTCGATATCAATTTTTAAATTGAACATATAAAAGATTTAGACCTATATCTTAAATTCTGAGAAGCTTTGAAAACAGGCATACAAAATTCTAACGATTTCATAAATGAAGAGACTGAAGTGAATAATTGTCCTCTTCTGAATTTGATTGCTAATTTTGCTCCCTTGTTTCATATTTGTTTTGTATAACACGTGATTCTCAGTTTCGATAAAATACAGCACTTTCTACATTTAACTTTACTTACTCTTTGTATACGAATAAACATTGTACTGAAACGCATAATACATTTTGAAAAGAATTAATAAAATTGAAATAAAAAATTTATATATTATTTTTTGAGAACATGTCCTTCTATTTATTTCCTAATTTTCTTGTGTTTATCTGAGAATTTCATTATTTGTTTGATAGAAATATCTCTCATTAAGAAACACAAGAATATGAAAATTCAATTTATAAATTTTTACTGCCTTCAACCATTTTGTAAATGAAAACTTTTCTACGAGAAATATTGCTTGCTTGTGTAAATCGATGAATTTTGGTGAAAGAGGCGAGAAGTTGTTTCAATGATAAAATAAATGTTCGATATAACCAAGAAGAGTTATGATCTAAAAACTAGGTGTGTATTATCACTTCATTAAGAGTGATTTAATTTCAGTTCCAAAAATTGCGACAAGTTTTTTCAATCAAACGTTGGTGTTTTCATTGGACTACTACGATGTGGAAAGCCTTCACCTTCAAATAACTGAAAACAAAATTTGCAAGATGACATACCTGAGAGTAAAATCAGTAAACAAGGTCTAATGGAATTAATAGATAGTTTATTGATGTAGGTGATAATTAATAATGCACCCGTTTGCCAAAATCATTATTTGATACAAACATTTTCAGCCTTATTTTTCTTCATTTCTTATGAAATATTGAAAGGTATGAAACCTTTTGAATGTTAATTCACGATTTTTTTTATTCCTTTGTTTTCATGAAACAAAATAATTAATTAAGGTTATTTTGAGTGATACTATAGATATAATTTTCATATGTTACAAAATTGAGTTTATTACTGCAATTCATTTGATAGATTATGTTTTCTTCTGAACCTGATAAGTAAAGCTTATTTTCTCATTAACTTTCAAGCTGAAATATTTTCCTATTTGAAGGGCGGTTTCATAGCTTTGGAATTATCTACATAATTGAATCCAAAACCATGAAATAACCACCATTTTCGTCAATAAATTCGTGTCTACTTCATATGTATATATATATATATATATATATATATATATATATATATATATATAAATGTATATATATATATATATATATATATTTAAGCAAATACTTGGGATGGATAGTAAGAGATTTCGAATCAATCTTACTGCTCATATAAATAACACAAAGATCTAAATTCTTCAACATCCATATTCAACCAGCATTGGAGGTGAGATGTGGAATTCAATCAGAAGAAAAAAATACTCCATGATAACAATACAGTGTACCATGAAAGAACATAATATACTCACTGTGAGCAGGTAAGATTAAATCAAGAGTCTTATCAGGAAAATCATTTGTATTGGGTTGTAGTGTGAGCAATATATAGATACAAGATGCTGCATATGTTTCTAAATTGAAATATGGACAGCGAGAGTGACAAACTGTTGTCCAAGACAGCACAAAAATCCTTTGGACGTCCACAAACGTGATGGGGGGACTAATGTCAATACTTTCGAGAATATATGAAGAATAGAAGCGAAAGATTTAGATCTGCGGAATAGTTTTGAGCAGCATCAGTGAAGACAATCATCTGGAGCATCTGATCAGACCAGGGTTCCGTCAAGGTGATCAAGGTAATGAAGAATGTAATTTTGAATTATTCTCACAGAACTTCAGATATATTATCATTAGACACGGTGGTTTTCAGTTGCTATAATTCTACAAATAATTTTCGTCATCGAGCCTATAACTTTCTGTAAAACAATCAAATTAAATCCTCGTAGGTTGAAGAAATCTTCTGAACGTTAGTAGCTCTTGGTTATAAAGGTATTCTTCTCAATGCTCAATATAGAAAGTTATTTGAAGCATTTTTTTGATTGATTGGGCCGATACATGGTATAAATTAATAATCATATTAAAACAATGGTTAATAATAACAAGATACACATTTATTGAAAGAAGTAACGCATGACGCACGTTCCGGTGGAACTTCACCTTCTTCAGATGCTGATGGCAAGCATGAAGCATCCTATTTCCATCAACTGTTCGTTCGTTAAATTCTCAAAACCTCAAGATCGGCCTTCTCGCAGCGCCACTGGCCGTTGAAGGCGATGGCGCAGTCCAGAACCGAGCCTCATCAATTATCCAATACGCTAATGAGTTTTATGGCTTTTCGTTTATAATATAATCACAAGCATAGGCTTAGAGAGGCTATAAGCTAAAAATATTCTTCCCGCCTCCCGAACTCACAAATTAATCTTGCGCTGACCGACTGGAATGTTCTGATTTTTTGATCAGATGAGTGTTTGTTAATTACCAAGGATCCTATGTACCTTGTACTCTTCGCGGCCATCATAACCAACGCTTTATAGCTTCATAATTCTTACAATAAAGCGGAACCAAAGCTGATTTTTTCGAGTATAGATTTCGATTATTTTTCAAAATTTACATTTCTTCAGATATTCCAAGAATTTGTTTTCAATCAAAACGGCATAGAATAGAGGAATCTCAAAATTACTTTGTTCGATAACAAAAACAAGAAGATGAGAAATATCAACTTCTTTATATAAAATTATTCATATTAATAAAATTATTTCAATTACAAAAAATTTTTAACTTCCAATTAGTTGCTATTGAAAATTTTAATATATTTAACTGATATAAATATAAGAATTAACAAAGCGTAAATATTTACAATTCAACAAAAACGAAGTCACTAGCCCCTTGTATCATTTCCCTCTTCCACAATCTTTCTGACTCTATCAGCAACAATCTTTTTTACTCTCTCGAGTATTTTTATTTTTTGGGGAACTTCAACCTAAATAACTGTTTCACCAAGATGACGAAATTTTAGGTGGGCATAACTTAGAGAAAATTGTAGGCATTGTATAAGGAATCTTATGTGCAAAGGTCCTTGTTTCTCAGTTATGATCTGAGAAAATGTAGAACATTTAACTGAAAAGTAGGTACACATAAAAGTATGCTTTTAGGCCCTAAGTGAACTGCCGGCCAAGCACCAATTTCCGTCCATTTAGATACCATGTCAGAATCAACTGTACCAAAATATGATACAGTTCGATTATGCTGGTACATTTTGTTCAAGGCGATGCAAGGACAACAGATATCTGTTAATTGGGTTATTCAAGAAAAAAAGTGATAACAAAAATATTTTTAGTTTTTTGTTTTCGATCTAATTAAAAAGTTATAATTAATTGAAAATATATTTTTGAATCCAGTAGGTACCGAAAATACGCCGACAGTTCCCGAACAAATAAAAGTACGTGTGATGTCACAATGTTAATTTCTTCTCATTGTAGTACACAGTTGATACAATGTTCTTGCTTTTAATCAATTGAATCTAGTTGTTATCGTCAATATATTAATAAATATATCTAAAATGTCAAACCCAAAAAATATTATGCTTACTTCGTACTATTATGTGTAAGAATACTATAAAAACAAATAGCAAAAAATGTTTTTAAATGTTCCACAAGCTGTTATACATCAGGTATATTATCAAAATTATTTTTTATAAATCGTTTATAACACATAACTACATAAAAAAAGCTATTATAATAATAGAGAGGAAAAGGCACTTTACTCCCGTGTAATGCGTATGATTTTTCCTTCTACCCTAAATTGTACTTTTTTTGAAACTTTATTTACAGCACAAATAACGAATTTATATATAACATATTCAAAATGAGAGGGAGAAAAAGTATTTTCCTCCCTAGAGAGGGAAATATAACTTTCCTGCCTAGGGAGGGAAATACCACTTTCCTTCCTAGGGAGGGAAATACGACTTTCCTCCCTGATCTAAGGGAGTGAGTAGTAATTTCTGTAGAGTTAGAAGCAAAACTTTTAAGAGATTTTCGCGTCGTCTATTAGTATAATTTATGATAAAGATTTAAAATATATAAAAAAAATTGATAATTTTTTTTCAAAAAGCCCCATTTCAAGGAATATTCCTTATTCCTCATATATCAATGTAAGAAATTGAGGAGAAAGTTTGCTATCACTCATTCGTGAGTTTTTTACTGAACAACTCATTTTGACGGCTGGAATCTTTCAAAGTTGTTTACTGACAGTGTTGAACTCGAATACAGCGGCAAAACAATCATTGAACTGACGTTTCCATAGAAGTACTTGATTGATCTAGAATGAAATAATAACACGAGCTTCTCTTCCTGTGGTAATGAATATATTATGAACTATTTAAGTACAAATTGATTTTCGTGATTTGTTAACTAAAATAGCAACACCATTCTTCAATCAACTCCATCCATGTATGGCGCCTTTAACAGTAACTATTTCACATCTCTTTGTCAGAAGCCTTTTCGAGTTCAAATAGTAATTATGATCCAAATTGCTCGCGTGTTTAATGATGCACTGCAATCATAATGGTCATTGTTTTTGTGCAACAGAAAATATGAATAGATTTAGAACTTGAGTAAGTTGAATTTCACATTGAGTGGTAATCTATGCAACAATTTCACGTCAATTTACATCAGTTATTGAATTTGTGGAGCTTTCACTCATACATAAATGCTTATTATCTAATCTTGAAATAAAATCTCTTTATTTTTCACCTGTATATTATTTGTTGATTTTACCGTAGATACAGTTGCTATAAATACACTCATTATGCCCTAGGGCGTTATGAGCGGGCATTATGGATCATAACGCCCGCTAATTGTACGAGGAGAAATTAAGCAACTTCCATTGATTAAATACTTCATAATCCTTATCGTATACAACTCTGGATTTTTGCGGCAATGAATTATTCGCAGCTTTGGTTGAATTTTCTATGATTCCATTATTCCATTATTTCTATATGACTACACAAAGAAAGCAGCAATGACATTCACTAAATATGATGACAAAAATATTCACGAACGTCAAAATATCAACAAATGACATGCCTAATATGAGAAGGAAAATGAAAAGTTTAGGAGCAATGAACCGATTTTAAAATTGATTTTTCATCATAATAAAATAATTTTTTCGTGAAAAATAAAATCTTGTATGCTACTAGATCTGTATGTTACTAGATCTTAACGCCCATCGGGCGTTAGGATCTATAACGCACTTGGTACATAAATAACTAATATACACCTATATGTATGTATATATATATATATATATATATATATATATATATATATATATATATATATATATTTATTGATTTTTTCCTGGTACATATCTTCAGCGGCTCCCATCGAGTCGAATGAGCTGAAATTTGGTACCTATCTGGGATTGTTTCCATTGCAGAAAGGAAATATCAAAATTTGGATGAATTTCTGCAACCGCTACCATTTTTACGTAGATATTTCTAATTTTCATATAAATGTGAATTCCCGGTAGCATTGCTTCCCGGTACATATTCACATTTCCAGTGCATTAAGGATAGGTGAGACGGGATATTTATGGAACATAGGAAGTGTGGGTAGGGTTCAGAGGATTAATACTGGCCCAGCATTCGCCTTATAAGTTTGCAAGCAGTAACTTACATTACCATGAGGAAACCTCTGAAAAAACTCATGGCAGACCAGTCGGACCTGGGGTTTGAACCCGAGACCTCCCAAATACTAGCCAGCGTACGCTAACTACTCGACTAACTAGCTTGGTATTCTAAGTTGAAGAGTACCATCAGCATCAAACATAATATTGACATTGGTGATTTTATGAAAGCCGGTGCATTTTTGAAAAGAAAGAATGTAGGATATGTTCCCAAAAAATGATTTATTTCGTGGTCTTTTAAATTTGCTTATTCTTACGGTCGTAGAAAAAGTATAGTATGCCACACTGGCGTAAAGATCTTTTTACACTCACGTGGCTGCTCCACGTTTGTGTAAAAAAGTCTACTTCACACACTTGATACACATTATACTATTTTCGTTCGAGATTTTTTTATTTTTTACTAAAATAGTTATTTTTTACAGGTGAGATAGATGATAAGAAATTCGTAATTTGGTAAGTTTTAAAGTATTCTAGAATATTATTTTTTTTTTGAAAAGTATATCGTGAGATATAATTGTAGCTTCTAATAATTTGTGGACATCAATGAAACTTTGTTAAAGTTCCCATGCGTTTATAACAATGATTACTTTTCAACATTCGAATGATATTATACAAAATGATTGCGCATAATTTCTGATGTTCATCATCGTATTTTATAATGATAAGTCATAGTAGTCTAAGGCAATTATAATTATGATTACCTTTGAAAATGTTCATAATGGTAATCTTGAACAATGGGCATCAACATGTTGTGTCTTTTTCAGCAGTTTTTTTTTAACAGTAGGTAATGAATGTGTCTGGAATTTCTGAAAATTACATTTAAATTAAATGCGTAAATCATACTGAAAGATTTTGATATTCATTTTGTCACTCATTTCCTCATATTATAATGAAATGGTGTTCATATATAATTTCCTTTTTTTTCTTCGAAATATGAAGTTTTTACGATCATTTTCTGAGAAACTCAATTAACACTTTATGGTTGAAATTGATTGCTTCCTATAAATTGCTGATTTTCGATTACATTATTTATATCTTTGTTTTTCTTGAACATAATATAATTTAATGAAGTAAATGGAAATGAGTATATGAAATCCAAGGATATTGAAGAATGTTGTTGAATTTCAAGTACCTATGTTTTACAACATTTATATTAAGATATTAAATTCTTGAGAAAACAATCTAGTTAATTACATTCACCACAAAGAGAACAAGTATAAAAATAAATAAACGAATAAAACACATAGGTAGATATTAGAGTTGAGTCATTTAAAAAGGAAAATTATTTGTCATAAAAAATTGGGCTAGAAACCAAAAACAATTGTCAAGTAAATTTGGTATTATATCGTGAAATTTTGCCAAATGTACGATTTGAAAATACACTTTCTTAAAATGAATATTAAAATTATTTACTAATAGAAATGTTCACCATTAGCTAGTCAAATAATAATGACGATTACTTACTTAATGTTATTAAAACCTGCTGTATATATTTTTGTACACCAATTTTGAACACAGATATATAAAGTTGATTCACTTATTACCTATGTGATTATGATGAACAACTTTTATAGCAAGTTATAAAAACTGAAGAATATAATATATATATATATATATATATATATATATATATATATATATATATATATATATATATATATATATATATATATATATATATATATATATATATATATATATAATTATATTGAGTTGATACATATAAAGTTTTTTTTAATTTATAACTTCATGAAGAAACAAAAAACTAAATTTTCTAGTTTAACGCGTTTACTTATTAAATTTGATTTAACCTTTTTTGTTTCTTTATGAAGTTATGAATATGAACTTTCAACAAGTAAATTCAATTCAATTTTTTTTATTTCTCGATTTTTCGTTGGTTTTGAAAATTTG
This sequence comes from Cynegetis impunctata, assembly GCA_030704885.1. NCBI lineage: Eukaryota > Metazoa > Arthropoda > Insecta > Coleoptera > Coccinellidae > Cynegetis > Cynegetis impunctata. The sequence goes on along the minus strand of JARQZK010000898.1, from coordinate 73,324 downwards.
CCAAACTTCCCACAACTTCTGCGAATTGAGCTAGAGGGTTCAAACTTGGTACATAGATTGGCGATGCATTTCGCGTGAAAAAGACGACTTTAGTGATGCACTGCTCACGAGTTTTTTCAATTTTAGCTCCGAAAATGTCCCTGTGTACCCTTAGGTACTCCTCCTTTAATTGCAGTGCCACTTTCTTGACTTAATTTGCATTCCAGAGGCCTCTGCCGGATAAAAACAATAAAAATACTCGAAATAACTCACAGTGGAGGGCAAACCGAGACGTACTGACAGACAAGCTGAACCGCTCAACTAACCTACAAGAGAGGTTATGTATTGAACTGGAACCAGGTATTGAAGGCAACCTGACAGTTTTACTACCACGCTAGATGTCAAAGTGTCGTTCATGCTTTAATTATAACATTAACAGGACAATGTGCTGAAGGACTTCTGTTTCAGAATGGCCTTTTAAGTATTTTATTCGTTGACATGGTTATTTTTTATGGTCTTGATGAATGTACAAGTTCGTATGTATATGTAAATGCAGGTGAAAATGTTTGTTTTTCTTTTGTTCGGCTGAATTTATTCTGTCTCTGGTTCAATGTTAAACTTGAAGAGTCCCTTCTATCTGTTGAGTACAACAATTAAATGGTCCAGTTTGTTGAAACGGAAATAATCATCTCGATTGATCGATCCTAAGCATCAGGAACTTAAAATAATATTGAAACTTATATCTATTTCAGTAGAATGTGTAAATGAGACAAGAAATAATATAGATAGATAATATTTATTGATTCCAGAATCATATAACATACAAGTGATAGACAAAAACCCATAAGGGCATGAAAACATATCAACATAAAAAACAAAAACTGAACGCCAATAAAAAAAAACTCTATCGCAGCGAGCTGCATTAGAAAAGCAGGTTTTCATAACGTATCCAGTTTAAATAATATAGTAATTAAATTATGATTTTTTTTCCAAATTCAAAAAAAAATGCGCCCTCTGAAGTGTGGAGGATGTTTATTTCCTCCTCAGGGGGTCAACCCCCCAACCAATTCGTACCAAAACCAATCACATCCAAGATATCATACGAAACTACGTACTTATAAACTTTCAACCCTATATCTACAAAATTGCGCCCTTTATCGCGTAAACAAGATTTATTTCCTCCTCCGGGAGGGCAACCCCTTCCAATTCATATAGAAATAAATACCATCTAAGATATCGTACAACTAGCTACCTACAAAGTTTAAAACCTATGGTACCAAAATTGCGCCTTATATCGTGTAAACAAGATTAATTTCTTCACCTGTGGGGGTCAACCCCCAACCAATTCAAACCAAAATCAATTCCATCCAATATATCTTACGAAACTACCTATTTACAAACTTTCAACCCTATTGCTTCAAAATTATGCTCTTCATCGTGTAAAAAACGTTAAAATACATAAGCACATACATACATATGAACATATATATATATATATATATATATATATATATATATATATATATAATATATATATATATATATATATATATATATAAAAAATATATATATATATTATATATATATATAAATATATATATATATATATTAATATATTTATATATAATATTATATATATATATATATATATATATATATATATATATATATATATATATATATATATATATATATATATATATATATATATATATATATATATATATATATATATATATATATATATATATATATATATATATATATATAATAGAGATATGTGAAATTGGGTTCTTGGTGCCAAGCATCATAAAAAGTATTGCTAATCGCACCCATTTTAATAAGCAGGTTTTCAAAGTGGTCTTCTAGTCTTTTTGCACAGAAATCTACAGAAGCTAATTTTTTTTGGTAAATTTCTTACTCGTACTGGTAGTGAGTTGAAAATTTTCTTGATCGAATATTCGACGGTCCTTTGCTGAAATCCGAGATAAAATTATTCCGATACCAGATTCGTTCTTTTTCTAGTAGAATATTCATGTTTCAGTGCTGAATGTTCAAACAAGTTCTTGCGATCGATCACAAAACGAACACAATTTAAAATATACAAACTTATCAATGTCAGAATGTTCCAGTAAGCAAAGACAATTCTACAATATTCCTGTTGCTTAATTTTTAACATAACATACTGGGTAAACATCTTTTCTGGAGAATCGAGATTCTATTCACTCCATGTACTAGGCCATTAATTTGACATAGTGCGGTCATATTTGGAAATTTCATGTCAATGATTGAAAATGGTAGGAAGTGATCTTATAATAACGAATCCAACTTTATTCTGAGTGATCCAGTAGAGTCAGTTTTTAGTGTTTCTTTCAAAAATGATGATTTTTTTAATAGTTAAACACTACTTTCTCTTTATTTTAACTTTCGTAGATATAATGAATTAAAGTTCATTAATGAAGATCAAATTCGTTTTCTTTGTCTTCTTTGCCATTCTCAGAACTGTAATAAACCACTCGCTTTATATTGAAATCGAAAAATATCCCATATTTTCTTGAATTAAATTAAGTTCGGTTCTTGTAGTTGCGTACAGGATGTTATATTCCAGTTTTTATAGTATTTTTACAACTTTCCATTAGCAGTCTTGGGACTATAAAAATGCTGAAATCGGTTTGCTTTATCCCAGCCTACTTTATGCAGGCAGGTACAGTTTGCAATATATGGAATTATTTAATTATTATTATTACACACAATATATTTATAGGTACGAAAATTGTTCAAGACTTAAGTGGTTATATTTACTCAATTGTCAGTATAGATTTATATGCGATTATTGGAAGAGATTGAAATTTAATATCTCACTATAAAACTACAATTTCACTGGAGGAATATTGAGGAACATTTTGTTGCTGAATGTTTCTCCTTGTTGCCATAAGTTTCTACTTTTGGCAACAAGGAGAAACATTCAGCAACAAAATGTTCCTCAATATTCCTCTAGTGGAATTGTAGTTTTATAGTGAGATATTAAATTTCAATCTCTTCCAATAATCGCATATAAATCTATGGAAATATAAATGTGGAAACGTAGCAATATACACTCATCAAAAGAATCTAAGGGTTAAGCATATTTTGGGATTGTTCGTTAATTCTCGGAAATCCACGTGGCATTATGGCGTTGCAGATCTTTGTTTGTTATTTACACAATACTTTTTTATCATTTTGAACATAATGGCATGTGTTCCCCTTTTTTCCAACGACTATTCATTTTCTTCATGTCGTTCCTTGTTTTATTCATCAGATCAAATCAGATGTTATCCAACCAGCGAATGGTAATTATTGAAAATTTTGAGTAGTGTCGTTTGTCTAAATTATGGAGCGTAATCACCTTCAGAGAGATGCGCACTTGAGGGCCATTGGAATGCTTCAAGCTGGAATGTCGCAAAGGGTTGTTGCCAATGAATTAGGGACTAACTAGTCCACTATAAGTCGTTCAAGGATTCATTATAATCCAACTGGTGATGTAAGAGAGCAACATACTGGCCGTACCAGAATAACAACGGCGGCACAGGAGAGATTTCTGAGAATTCAAGCTCTGAGAAATCCAACCGTCACGGCAGGTCAACTAAGTTTGGAACTCAGAAACGCTCACCATATACAGATAAGTGACCAAACTGTGAGAAATAGACTACACCAGTCCAATTTACGTGCCAGGCGTTCATGGAGAGCTCCATCATTATCCAGAGGAATTCGCGAGGCCCGAATAGTCTGGGCTAGAAATCACATCGAATGGGGCGTGCAAGAATAAACTCCTGTGTTGTTTAGTGATGAACCGAGATTCGGTTTACGTCCAGATACTAGACGTACTCGTGTATGGAGACAAGCTGTAAATGTTTGGAGACTTAGGACTGCATAGGAAGTTCACAGCTACCAAGGCGGAACGGTGATGGTTTGAGGTGGTATGAGCACTGGCGGAAGAAGCGACCTCGTATTGCTAGAGAGGTTTTTAAATGATTTTAGATATAAGGACCTGATATGAGAACCATTTGTCATTCCGTATGCAGCTGGAGTAGATGAAACCTTCATCTTCATGCATGACAATGCGCCCCCTCATACCGCCGCTATCGTAAGAGATTACTTGGATGAGAGTGGTATAAGTGTTTTGAATTAACCTGCTCGATCACCAGACCTGAATCCGACTGAGCATGTGTGGGATTTGCTTGGCAAAAGAATTTTAAGGTGTAACATTCTCTTCCAATCATGAAATCAATTGTTCCATACTCTGGTTGAAGAATGGATTGCGATAGATCAGGAAAGCATGAATAACCTTATTCTCAGCTTACCAAATTGATGTAGGGCAGTTTTCAACAATCGCGGTAGACACACTCTGTATAAGACATTGACCAGTGACAATTTTATTGCTCAGAATCCTAAGTGCATTGAATTCGAATTTTTCACTCTTCTCAGTTAGATTAAAGCTTTCAATTGATTTGCAAAGTTTGTATGAAATTATAAATAAATTATCTGACAAAAGATAATGTTCTACGTGGGTAACAAAATTTGTGTTGAATTTCCCATTACCAAGTGACGAAACACTAAAAATATCGCTGACCCTTACATTTTTTTGATGTGTGTATTTATTCGTTTTCGTTATTCACTGCACACTGAAAATCTGCGACACGAATGTTTACTAGTCGCGTTCTCGATACGTTTTCACTGCGATAGCAACAAGGATTTGTTTACACATGTTTCCTATTTTATTTTGAAATTTACCGCTGAAAATGGAAACCGGCGACAAGTAGGAACAGTCAACATGTTGCCGAAAAATAAAGAAATTTAGGAACATTTACGGAAACACGGAACAGCAACAAAAATGTTCCTCCGGTGGAATCGTAGCTTGAATGGTGACAAGTAGAAACAGTCAACATTTGTTGCAGAAACATAAAGAAATTTTAAGGAACATTTAGGAACATTTGGGAACATTTTCGGAAACACGAAACAGCAACAAAATTGTTCCACAAAGTTCCTCCGATGGAACTGTAGCTCAAGATTCGCCGTCAGTTTTCTGATCTAAGAAAAACCTAACAAAAATTAATTGTTTGTATTGTATTATAACTAGAAATATCATTTCACGTATGTAGGTAATAAACATTTAACGCCATGTTGACTTGGAGGGCAGACAAACTTTATTGTGTCATTTGATACTCGTTATTGATAGATGCATTTGTTTGTTTTTTTGAGTTTTATAGTATTTCAGAGTGAAAATTCAACAAATTATTGAGTTATGTCTCGTAGTGAATATTATTCAACTCTTACCGGTGATGTGAAAGCCCGCTACGACAAGAAATTGGAGATAATAGACCATATAGACCCATATAGACCCATATTCATTTGGAGAAGTGAGTTGTCCAAGGATCTGGAAGTAATCCCTTCAGTATCTTTGATGGACTTAAACCTACAAATCTTTATTGGCCTACAAATATTATGAGTCTGGATATGTCCAAGATGTTTTGGCCTACATTGTTGTTGGAAAGGTAGGCATAGCAAACAATTTTATTATTTCTAAATGTTATATTTCACTACTATATTTTTTTATCAATAACTTTCTTATTGTTACAGATTAGACTTTCTCAAAAAGCAAGGTTTGGCTAAACCCGTTATCAGATGGGGTTGTTTCCAGTGAACATTGCAAATGTATGGCAGGTTTGGGGGAAGTTTGTAGTAATGTGACAGCATTGTTGTTTTGTTTACAAGCTTGTCCAGCTGAAAACGAAAATGAATCTGTTTCCTGCATACAAAGGCTTGCACAGTGGTCTGTACCTTCTACGAAATCCATTGACTTGATTAAATCATTTAGTTTGTTGTCGAAAATGAATAAATAATTTTACATTAACTGTTTTTAATTTGTCAACAACATTACATAGGGTTGAAAATAAGCAATATCTGTTTTTAAATAGATTTATTATCTCCAAGAAAATACAAAGTGATCATAAATTAGAAGTCACCTTAATCTAAATAATTGATTAACTATTTCAATCTTTGGCACGCTTATTGTGATAAATCCTGAAACAAGAATATGTTTTACTTGATCATCGTTCATCTGACCTCACTGTACTTCTTTCGTGTCGATTCAGGGACTGTACATCTTTTTTTTCACCAACTATAAATCCCATGTTTTGAGTGGGTACCCAATCTGGATTATTCTTATCCTCTAGTAGGGCTGGTTATCCTAAATATAAAAGAGCATTACTTTCATTTAGATTTTAGCATCATTGTTTTGTTGTTCTTTTTGTACCTTTTTTTAGGATATTATTTTGAAAAATCAAGGAACCAAACTCAATTATATTCCAAATACTCACCCAATAGGAAATGTATTGAACAAATTCTAGCATTTCTCAGCATACTTTCGCTCAGAGGACCCCTTTTTAAAGCCCTAACCCATAAGTCATGTCGTTGTTTTGACAAGGCATTTAAATAGTCTCCACGGTTTTTCAGCGCGGTGGGAATCCTGAAGAATCGAACTTGGTCTCTTTCCGATCTCATTGAACACTTAACAACACAACAAAACATTGGCATTTTAATAATATATTGAAAACTCCGTAACGACTTTTACACTTTAAACATAGGCCGAAATGTTTGTCTGCCCTCCAAGTCAACATGGCGGATTTGTTGTGACAGTTGTGACGTCAACCTAAAATGGTCTATATATACAGCAATTGTAGATTAATTCATATTGATACATCTTTAAACTCGATTTTCCTGTCGGGTAAATGTTACGGTTGTAATTAATTTGAATTCGTACTTGATCATTAAAATTCAAACACTATAACGATGGCCTCAGTTTGTTATCGTATCTTATGTAGGTAGGATGAAGATAGATTCTTGTCTGTAATTTCGCTGTACAGATTGAGGTTACATGAAACGCGTAGCGCATACGAAATAAGCCAACTGTGATATAAAGTATAAATACTTGGAGATTACTAATAGAAGAACTTGGGCATATCTTCCGTCTCCTATAAAACTCAAGTAAACTGAAGAAACTTGAAATATTGTGTAGTATATCGACTAAGAGCGATTGCAGCAGTCACGTGCACTTATAAAGTAAATGGGTAATAAAATGAAAAAGAATTGAAACAGAAGGTATCTACATACAAACAAGAATATATATCAACGTGAAAAAAATATAGTAGTTATGTCATGTCGACGGCAAAATTGTTGTGACAACTTCAAAGGGCATTATGATTGGAATTCAACTGAAGTTGATGAGTGAGTGTACAACGTTGATATTTTAAGATAGAAATACTGCATTAGGTTATAATCGGAAGTAATGATCTCCTGATGATAGAAGAATATGCAACTTGAGATGACAAATCGAATCAACTACATCTTGGATGTTTTGATATTATTTTATTGAATTGCCCCACCGATATTGGGCTTTAAATTTCAGTGAAAAACGAATGAGGAAGGTTTATAATGATATCAGCAATTTTTGAAAAATTTGGTTGAATAGGAAAACTATATAATGGAAAGGGTTTTCACTTAATAAAATTAATTTTTATTTGTGTAATAGTAATATAATTTGAGATAATCGACAGATTCATATGATTTTTAACAAAATATGTACTAAACGTATACGTTCAGAAATTAATTTTTAGGTTTCCGTACCCAAAGGGTAAAAACGGAAGCCTATTACTAAGAATTCGCGATCTGTCCGTCTGTCTGTCACCAGGCTGTATCTCAAGAACTGAGACAGCTAGACGGTAATTTTCACAAAGTATGTATTTCTGTTGACGCTATAACAACAAATACTAAAAACAAAATGAAATAAATATTTAAGGGGGGTTCCCATACAACAAACGCCATTTTTTGCCTATTTTTGCTCGATATGAATAATGGCAATAGGTAGGCAATTGAAATATTCACAAAATACTCAGCTGTATTTTTATTTTAATAATAAATAATAAAATTAAAATTAAATAAATAATTAAGGGGGCATAGTCAGTTGGACGGAACCCTTCTTGCGCGAGTCCGACTCGCACTTGACCGGTTTATTGTATTTGTTAAATGAAATAAGTGTTCTGACTTAGTACCTACATACGACGACAAGAAAATCATGTCGAGCGCTATGGACCTCCCAGAGCATCAATAATAGATTAAAGGAAGGCTGCATCCTAAGAGAAGAAAATCTGTATTCTGTAAAAGTTCCAAAAACAATTAATTGCATATTCATATAAGTTTATTATGAATTCCTTGGCATCTGCTAAAACGGTCAATGAATCGAAACGTTCACAATGATTGTTAAATAAATTTCATCAACTTTGATCATCTACCAAAGGAATCAAAATCAATTTTTCTTTTTGTAGCAGGACTTTACCATCTTGTGGATGACATTTTTTAATGATGAAAATCTCATCTAAATATATATGCTTAGGAGCTTCGTTTCAGATGTACAGGGTGCCAAAGTCTTATATTTTTTTGTTTTTTTTCTAAGTTTCCTCCTATAATTTTCAAAATAATTGAATGAAATTTGGCATACCCATTTCACTTCAAAAGCTCAATATTTGGGGCTATTAAGCATTTGTACATACCTACAGAGTGATACACTTTTGGGGGTCGCACCTAAATCAACCCTCTCGAACTTTTATGCGTGCCACCTCTGCTTCCTATGAAACATCAATTTTAATTTTTTTTTAATTTGGATATTTTTTTTTCTCTTGTATGTTTTTCAAAAACTGCATGGATGTCGAGATAAATGCCAAAAATCTGAAGAAAGTGCCGATTTTTTTTTCGGTTCATTCAATATGGCGGCGGACACAGAGCGAGAAAAATTGTGCATTTTGCATTTCAATTACCTACCAACTAACCATCCTAGACACCATATCAAAAATTCAGGAACGTTTGTAAGGTAATCCTCCTATATTCACAAATTGGGTACGACCCCAATAGTGTATCACCCTGTAGGTATTAAAAAGTGCTTAATAGCCCCAAATATTGAGTTATTGAAGTAAAATAGGTGTGCCAAAATTCATTCAATCATATTGAAAATTATAGGAGGAAACTTAGGAAAAAACAGAAAAATATAGAACTTTGGCACCCTGTATATCAGAAACGAAGCTCCTAAGCATATATGTTTGCATAAGATTTTCATCATAAAAAAATTGTCTTTCACAAGATGTTAGTCCTGCTACAAAAAACACTGACTCACCCTGTATATATATATATATATATATATATATATATATATATATATATATATATATACATATATATATAATATATATATAAATATATAACTTTTTGATATTTATTAGCAATAACAGGCTTGGTGAATCTCAAAAAACTCGATTTATTAAAAGTTGACGTTCGCACACGACATTCGTGGCTTTATCAAAAGTTTTGATAAAGCCACGAATGTCGTGGCGAAACGTCAACTTTTTAATAAAATCGAGTTTTTTGAGATTCACCAAGCCTGTTATGCTAATAATTATCAAAAAGTTAAAAAATAGTTCACAGGCGACAACAATTCAAATAAATAAATATATATATATTATATATATAATATATATATATTATATATATATATATATATATATATATATATAATTATATATATATATATATATATATATATATAGGTATATATATATATATATATATATACATATATATATACACATATACATATACATATATACATATACATATAACCTTTACAAACATGTCAGTACATTTATCAGAGATAAAAGCTGTGAGTTGTGAAAATGCACTTTCCTATCCAGAAAACTTAATTAAATACGTATGTCAATAAACCTATCATTTCCAACCTTTAATATTCTTCTTGAGATCTACCTCTTAAATTAAAACCTAACCTGTTAGCAAAGATTCACATCAGGAGACCAATATACTATTTCTAACGGGAAAACAAGACATTCGGAGGCGAAGTTAGGCAAGAGAAACATATTGAACATTTGACGAGATCAAGTTCTCTAAAAGTAGAAGCAGGGAGAGAGATGACAAGAAAAGACTTTCAACTGAAAGAAGATGGATACATTTTCAAGAGTCAGTCCTGGTACCTGAGCGTACGTCGAAATGAACTACCTAGCGGCCGTCAGTTTTTCATGCAAAAGAACATTGTTGTCGGGTTTAGGATTTATCCGGATATAATATATATATATATATATATATATATATATATATATATATATATATATATATATATATATATATATATATATATATATATACAAAGGATTGAAGATAGTCTTGACCGAAATAAAATATAAGAAAAAGTATGTTGGAATACTCGGTCCAGGAATCAGTGATACACTTTTATATCATCCAAGCTTTTGGTAAGTTTTTATTACCTTTCTCAAGGATCTATAATATAAAGATATTACAATTAAGAAAACAAAAGACCAAATAAACAAACACAACTCACATACAACGTGGTTTTTTCCTTTCGCAGATCTGATAACAATTTACTTATGTTGAACAATTTAGTGAAAACATATAGACCAAAAATAAAAAAGAATTCTCATACAAAAGTTTAAAATCATAACGATGTTTTATGATTTTAAACTTATTAAAAATTATGACTTGATAATCAGTGTTCAAATGATAAGCAAATTTCCAGAAAACATTCATAAGCTTCCTCCGCATCAACTCTACATATGTGAGGTACTCAACTGAAGTATTTACCTCAAGATGTGCTTTGCCGAAAAAAAGCTATCCATTCTGTATTGGTATATAATTATATAACAGTCCTTTCAACTGTTAGTGCGCACAAACAATCCATCGACAATATGCAATCAATAATCTGTATATTTTGTAACCTACGTATTTGGAAATTACCTGGTATAAGAACCACATGTTCAATTGTGTTGCATATAATAGATCTAACCTTCACTAGAGTGTATCTAGATATTATGGTTACTGGATGAATTGGGCTTCATTTCTCTGTATTAAACATTCCGATATGACGCATTTTCTGAAAAAGAAGTGTTTTCTCTTATTACTAGTTTACATTCAGAAAATATTGCTATTCAGTCTAGTGATTATTTGTATATATATATATATATATATATATATATATATATATATATATAACTATATATATATATATATATATATATATATATATATATATATATATATATATAACTATATATAAATATATATATATATATATATATATATATATATATATATATACATATGTCGCAGCAAACTAGTTCAATTAGCCGTTCAATCAACAAGCTAGCCTCTTTACTAAAAAGCGCCGTACAACTTGTGAAAGACATTTTTTTATGATGAAAATCTTATATAAACATATATGCTTAGGAGCTGCGTTTTTGATGTACAGGGTGCCAAAGTTTTATATTTTGCTGTTTTTTCTAAGTTCCCCCCTATAATTTTCAGAATAATTGAATGAAATTTGGCACACCTATTTCACTTCAATAACTCAATATTTGGGGCTATCAAGCATTTTTGAATACCTACAGGGTGATACACTTTTGGGGGTCGTACCAAATGCAACTCTCTCGAACTTTCATGCGTGCCGCCTCAGCTTCCAATGAATCATCAATTCAAATTCTCTCTTTATTTTGGTTTCTTTTTGCTCTCTTGTATGCTTTTCGAAAACTGCACGGATGTCGAGATAAATGCTAAAAAAAATTGACTTGTGATGAAACTTCATTTCTTCAACACACTTTACTTGACAGTTATTAGTTCATGACTAAAAAAATTACTGATGAATTGACATTTGATAAACATATAACACTTCAATAACTCAATATTTGGGGCTATCAAGCATTTTTGAATACCTACAGGGTTATGCACTATTTGGGTCGTACCCAATTTAGTCCAGTGAATAGAGGAGGATTACCTTACAAACTGTCCGGTAGTTCTGAATTTTTTATATGGTGTCTAGGATGGTTAGTTAGTTGATATTTGAAATGCAAAATGCACAATTTTCTCGCTCTGTGCCCGCCGCCATATTGAATGAACCGGCACTTTCTTCAGATTTTTGGCATTTATCTCGACTTCCATGCAGTTTTCGAAAAACATACAAGAGAGCAGAAATAATCCAAATTAGGGGGGAATTAAAATTGATGATTCATTGGAAGCAGAGGCGGCACGCATAAAAGTTCGAGAGGGTTGAATTGGGTACTACCCCCAAAAGTGTATCACCCTATAGGTATTCAAAAATGCTTAATAGCCCCAAATATTGAGCTATTGAAGTTAAATGGGTGTGCCAAATTTCATTCAATTATTTCGAAAATTATAGAAGAAAAAAACAGAAATAGATGAAACTTTGGAACCCCGTATATCTGAAATGAAGCTCCTAAGCATATATGTTTATATAAGATTTTCAACATAAAAAAATGTCTTTCACAGGATGGTAAAGTCCTGCTACAAAAAACTGACTCACCATGTATGTTAATGAAATTTCCATTTTAATATTGATTACTACGGTGTTCATTTTCACTAAGAATTGGCCAACAATAAAGAGAAATGAGGAGAACAGAGCGAATAAATATTAATGTCGGATATAAAGAATATCCCGTTTACCTACCTGCTCGTAAAGCCAATAACACTAGGCCTGATCAATAATAGAGGTGGCAACATCGTTTTAGCTAACTGAAACTCTCGGTCATCCGGCATGGAATGTGAATTCACGTGGCGAGAGATCCACGCTTCGGCATCTTCTTCTTCTTCTTGACCGCTCCGGCTCTCTGGCCAATTACCGCGCTTTTTCACGTGGACGAGGCCATCCAAATTCCGCAGAGCGGAACGCGACACTTGCTCTAATTGATCCTAGCAAATTGAGACACGAACGGTAGAGCACAGAAATAGAAGTACATTCTTCTTCTTCAAGTTCAACATTGGCCCAAGATTCAATATGAATATAGTCAATGTATCTTAGTAAAAACTACATTGGAAAGTCACAGATATTATCTACGAGACAAGTTTTTGTCAACGAATTTTGTTTTTTATGCTGAAGAATAAAATCGGTCGCAGAATTGCTACTTTCATTGGAGAGAGAAAGAGAAATGAAATTTTGTGTATTGCTCAAGTGGAGTCTGCAATTATTCTTGGTGTATTCAATGATAATATTCATTAACAGTGAGAAAATTGAAAAAACTAATATATATATATATATATATATATATATATATATACAGGGTGTTTCTAAATTGATGCGAAATATTTCAATGGGCGATTCTTTAGCAAAAATTAAGGGGGGTCTTTCATATAACTTTTTGTTCAACACCCTTTTCCCTCCAAGTTACAGCCCTTTGAAATTAGGTGAAAAAAATTGTTTTTATTCAATACATCCACTTTGGAAAAATTCGGAAGAATGAAATTTGGCAGATAACTGCTGCTAATAAAATGGCAGTTTTTGAGTGTTCTTGTTACCCTTGAATGTAATCACAAGGAGCTGAAAAAAACAACCCATATAATATTTTGCATCAGAACTTTTTAATGCGCCTATATTTTTCTTTTTAAAAGACATACTCGATCTGCAACTTTTTTATGTCTTGACTTTTAATCATAAAGTTGTTAGTTTGATCACAAAAAAATAAAATAGTGCTCAGACTATTTTCCCATAAATTCACAGAGGTTATCATTTATTAAAAAAAACAAGTAAACTGCTGTCAAATGTCAAATAATTTGTTAATTGTTATTAGTAGTACAATTATTGTTCAATCCGCTCTAATTTGCAATATTCTTCAACTGAATAAAAAAATGCCATTCTTTCAATAAAGTTTTATTTAGTTGTGAAAAATGTTTGAAGTCATTATAAAACTGTCTAGAAATTATAAAAAATCAGGACAATAAAACTATTTGTCATATGACTTCATTTGACAGTAGCTTACTTGTTTTTTTTTTAAATAAATGATAACCTCTCTGATAATTATTGGGAAGAGTCTGAGCACTATTTTATTTTTTTGTGATCAAATTAACAACTTAATGATAAAAAGTCAAGACATAAAAAAGTTGCAGATTAAGTCTGTCTTTTCAAATATAATTTTTAAATAGGAAAGTATAAGCGCATTAAAAAGTTCTGATGCAAAATATTATAGGGGTTGTTTTTTTCAGCCCCTTGTGCTAACATTTTAGTGTAACAAAAACACTCAAAAACTGCCATTTTATTAGCAGCAGTTATCTGCCAAATTTCATTCCTCTAGTTTTTTCCTAAGTGGATGTATTGAATAAAAACAATTTTTTTTCACCTAATTTCAAAGGGCTGTAACTTGGAGGGAAAAGGGTGTTGAACAAAAAGTTATATGAAAGACCCCCCTTAATTTTCGCTGAAGAATCACCCATTGAAATCTTTCGCATCAATTCAGAAACACCCTGTATATATATATATATATATATATATATATATATATATATATATATATATATATATATATATATATATATATATATATATATATATATATATATATATATATATATATATATATATATATATATATATATGGTATGCAGCAATTAGACGGATTTTACAATATTGCGAATACCTCATGACGTCAGCGAAATCATCACCCTAGCTATGACGTCATGTCATTATAAAATATTAAATGTAAAGGTGGTCGTGTGACTGCTCATATTAAAGGTCTTTTTATTCTGAATTCAACCATGTAATACACTTAGTATGTTAAAATTTATTAGTTGTGTATTTTCGATCAAAAGGAGTTTAACAAAATAAATAGAAAAGTTTAATAAACAAATTTAATCACATGAAAATCAGGTTTGAGGCTTGTGTTGAAATTAATTGTAGAATAATGGTATTATTGCCTTGATTTCCATGTGATTAAATTTGTTTATCAAACTTTTTTATTTATTTTGTTAAACTCCTTTTGATCGAAAATACACAACTAATAATTTTCAACATACTAAGTGTACTACATGGTTGAATTCAGAATAAAAAGACCTTTAATATGAGCAGTCACACGACCACCTTTACATTTGATATTTTATAATGACATGACGTCATAGCTACGGTGATGATTTCGCTGACGTCATGAGGGATTCGCAATATTGTAAAATCCGTCGAATTGCTGCATACCAAATTTCATGAAGTTATCTTCAGCCGTTTTAGAGTTATAGCCTGTCTAAAAAATTCTGGGACACCCTGTATATGTATATATATATATATATAAATATAAATATATATATATATATATATATATATATATATATATATATATATATATATATATATATATATATATATATATATATATATATTTATATATATATATATATATATAAATATATATATATATATATATATATATATATATATATAAAATTATAAATATATATATATATATATATATATATATATATATATATATATATATATATATATAGGTATAACATGTTCGAGAAATGAAACTCTGGGTTTAACGATTCTCACATATAATAAAACAACAGTTGCACAACGAGTTTCGCTGACACTACAGCTTCTTCAGGTGCGAATTTCAAACTAAAACTAAAATATCTAATGCAAGGTTTGCAAAGTACAAATACAAATTTGGAAAATCCATTCTGGGATTCTAAGAACAAACTATCTTCATTCATTGAAAAGGTTAAGAAGGGGGGAGCATTCAGAACAAGAAATAGTCTAGGAAAATACATAAGAAACAACAAGTGAAAAATAGATAATCTCAGTAAATCGGGAGTTTATAATCTAAGATGCGGAAATTGCGATAAAATATATGTAGGTTGGACATATAGAAATTAAAAAAAAAGAATTACTGAACACAGGCGAGGTTACATAAATCATAACGAAGATTCAATATATACTAGACATTTAATAAAAGAGAAACATGACTTCAATTCGGATCTCGAAATTCTACATCTCGGAACTAAAGGTTCAAAATTAAATCTTATGGAAACATTACAAATTAATAGGCATAAAATTTCCCAGAAGTTACTTAACAACCAATTGGACGTGAATTTGAGTAAGAAAACCGTCTCTATTAAACAGTTAACGTTTCGTCAATTTTGAAGGATTGAAATTAATTTGTGAGTTTATCTTCAAAAAATCGAAAAGTCATTACACATACAACTACGTTTAATTAAATTTTTTCGCAGATGAGGCTGCCTTCAGTTACTTATTACGTGTTATTCAGTCCAATATCAGCAATAGATTTTGCTAATATTAAATTCATAAGCTCCAAATTAATTGTCACGAATGATGAAACTTCAACTGTTTAAAGTCATTTTTCTAACTCAAATTGCCGGTTATTGCTATCATAACTATCACTAAATAAGGTACACTATTATTTGATTTATTCCAATATTTGTAATATTTGTTAATACAGTTATGGAACCTTCCTCAGAAACTAGAATGAACAGGACGATTATAATGATGTCACATTCAGTTAGTACAAGTCTGAAAACATGCAAAGAATGCTCAACAAAGTACACAACAGTATAGAGCCAATTTCGTTTAATAATTTTTCTAGCATTCTATTGCCGAGCAATTCGAATCAATTTAATCAGTACCGTTGCAAAGCACTTCAGCTCAGTTATTAATCGCGATAGCCCAACACAATAACACATATTAATTGGTAAGAAATTACCCTGTATTGTCATGTTACAATTAATGCTGATGCAATTATATCAGCAAAATTATTAATATTTCAATCCGAACTAATGAAATTTATTATGAACATAGAGACCTAATTTTAACATTCTGCTGAAATTATAATACCTATTCGCATTCTCAAATTAATTGAAAAAGAACAGGAACATAAGGTCTTATTTAATGACCTATGATATTTATGAATATTTAAAAAATTAAAAACTTTTGAAAGCTCAAATATATATATATATATATATATATATATATATATATATATATATATATATATATATATATATATATATATATATATATATATATATATATATATATATATATATATATATATATATATATATATATATATAAACTCTTGATAATTATTAGCAATAACAGGCTGGTTGAATCTTGAAAAACTCGATTTTAATAAAAAATTGACGTTCCACTATGATATTCGTAATTGAAATTTCTTTGACATTTATTGATTTAAAAAATTGAAAACTAGCCTGTTATTGCTAATAATTATCAAGAGTTTAAAAATAGATCACAGGCAACAACAATTCGAATAAATAATTAAATATTGCAAGCTGAAAATATGGCAATGATCCTAAACTTAAGCTGAGGGTTTTAAACTTTCTTATAAACTGTAAGTACCCCTTTTTAAAAGATTTGATATTCTAAATAAATAAAAAATTTCATTGAAAACGGCTACTTTCATATAAACGAACTATTCCGATAATTTTGCTCTACCTATTTAATATTTTCCAGCAACTAATTTCATTGTTATTGTTTATTTACTCGTTCTTAGATCTCGCGGATAGCATTAATCGCCTCCGTGGCAAAGTTTGACCAAATCTCCCATACCGGAGAGTTCAGACAATAAACCACAATTGTGTGATTATCTTCCGTATCTAAGGATTTTGTTTGTTGTACTTTTTTCATCTTCAAATTTTCAATCCAATACTTGGCTACGCCGTTCTGATGAGGACCAAAGAGTCCGAAACACGTGTCAACGGCTGCTTCCATATAAGCGTCTATACCGATAATTCTACTCCACTTCTTTAATGTTTTTCCATGACTCATTTCTTTGTTGTTAGATAAATAGTACCCTTTTATTATTATTTTCAAACATTGCGTAGGTGAGGGTTTCTTAGGTTTCCCTTACCATCTGGTGATAACAATTTTGAATGTTAATATTGAACTGAATAGCATATACTAAGCAGCCCTGTTTTTTTCAATTTTTTAAATCAATAAATGTCAAAGAAATTTCAATTACGAATATCATAGTGGAACGTCAATTTTTTATTAAAATCGAGTTTTTCAAGATTCAACCAGCCTGTTATTGCTAATAATTATCAAGAGTTTAAAAATAGATCACAGGCAACAACAATTCGAATAAATAATTATATATATATATATATATCCTAGTAGTTTTGTTTTAAAAAAGCAACGGAATTCGTGCAAAACGTTTAGTTTTCAGTAAAGGTAAGTAGCAATGCTCAGATTTTTCCAATTATTTTCAGGGACCGAACGGGAAGTTGATATAGAAAATGAATGTTTATTAGCGCTAAGCGAGCGTTGTGTGTACCTATGATAAAGATAGTATTACGGTGGAAATTCATTTGAAAATATGATGATTAATCTTCCTCCAGTTTCATGAGACTCCACGATTTGGAATTTCCATTCATCAATATATATAATATATCAAGAGAGAATGTTAGAAAATTCGTCTATATATATAAATATGTATCTGTATATATATATATATATATATATATATATATATATATATATATATATATATATATATATATATAAAATAAATAATATCATACGACACATGTAAAACAGTTCAAATATGTGTTTCATGAGATAACAAACTTCACTAAGCATAATAAGAGAGAATGTGTATATATATATATATATATATATATATATATATATATATATATATATATATATATATATACATACCAACATGTACTGTTTGTCCGTGGGAGGATTTAGAAGTTGACATAAAGACACATATTTTGTCATTTTTTTTGAAAAAAATTGAATTAAATTTTATAGAAGTGCATTATAAAGTATAACTCTCCTTTCGGGCATCAAAGAAACCCAAACAAAACTGTTGAAGGGGTAAAATCCCCCAGAATTTTTGAGAATTGCTCATCTCTATAGCCACAAATTCAGATAGAAAGTGGAAAATATATACGTGACTTCGATTGATCTTAGAGATGTGCCATTTAGGGGTTTGAAATATTTCATCATAGAGCCGCGATTTTATGTGGGAATTTCATGCCTTTTGCAGGTATTCAAGCTATGTGCTTCTCTTCAGTCCTACCAAACTGACTCAAGGGTTAGAAGTTTGTACATAAAAATGAACAAGAAAGAGCAAAATACGACCTTAATGAGTGAACTCTGTTACTCACGAATTATTTTTTATATTGATAATAAACATACGATGCTCTGCCACTATTTGCAATAGGTAGAAGACATTTCGTGAATATATCGAATCGTCTGGGCGCAGGGTCCTTTTGAAGAATCATGTAATTCGATATGTTTAAAACACACGTCCTGTTTATATCGGATGCATTTTCGAAGATACCATCAAACTCTTATTGATTACTTTGAACTTACTTTTTCAAGAATAGATTCGAAATGAAGAAACTTAAAATATGCATTGAATTCGGGCGATAGGGCTTCAACATATTATGATACTCCTCGTTGAATTCACAGATTGTAATTTAAACAATCTGTCGAAGCTTTAATTTGTTCGGAGTATTTATAATGCCCCACATTTCAGATGTAGCAGTTGGGCCGCCCTTTTTGCCGAGCACTAGGTGATAAATTTTTGAAGAGTCTGCCCATTTGATGCGCTATCTAATATCGATTTAAATTAGAAATTTTTTTACTTCTTATTCTCATTCCATTCAACTGCTCTTGAGCATCGTAGGTATTCAAAATTATTACGTAATCTTCGTTAGTAACATATAATTTTATATATATATATATATATATATATATATATATATATAATATATATATACATATAATATATATATATATAATATATATATATATATATATATATAATATATATATATATATATATATATATATATATTATATAATATATATATATATAATATATATTATATATATATATATATATATATATCGTTTTTGCGTGTGGTGTATTTCAATTTATTCATTCTTTTATTAAGTTTATGAAAGGCTATTGATATTTTCAAAACGAAAATTATTGATAATAATATATAAGTTAAAATTTTTTTCGAAATTCATGATAATAATTTAGATAAAATATATCTCGTTTCGGTACACTGTATATATAATATAGATATATGATAGAAATATATTTATATATATTATATATATATATATATATATTTATATATATGTATCTATTTATATATATATATATATATATATATATTATATATAATATAATATAAAAATATATAAATATATATATATATATATATATATATATATATATATATATATATATATATAATATATTAAATATATATATATATAAATATATATATATATATATATATATATATATATATATATATATATATATATATATTATATATATATATATATATATATATATATAGGCTTCCCATATTTCTGGTGAGTAAAACCGGGACACATTAAAAAACTCAGTAGCAAACAAAATTGAAGGCTTTTCAATAATCTTGATTGTAAATTCTACACACCCTTCAAAAATAAAAAGGAAATTTTTCTTCTTAAAAATATAAATTTTTTCCTCTTTACGGATATTTTTTTCTGATCTATCTAGAAAGAGATGTTAATAAAATAAAATTCAAAAACAAATTACTAAGTCTTATTAAGTTAATTTTTTTTCAAAAAAAAAATTTTTGTCTAACTACAAAAATTAAAATAATTATAAAAACTTTCTTTGTCAAACTAAAAAATAAATAAAAATTAATAAGTTGACAATGTTAATCTGTGCCTCTAGACAAGGCGCTCACGTCTCTTTGCTCGATAAATTGATAGTGTACACCTTTTCTCTAGGTAGCACTCAGCCTTCTAATAGGTCTTTTGTTATAATTGAACTACTTACAGCTATTATTCATTACTTTTCACCCGTTTTCCGGGACATCGATCAAACCGGGCGGGACACCGGGACAAAACCAAAATACCGGGTCGTACGGCAAGCCTATATATATATATATATATATATATATA
>JARQZK010000898.1:0-47500 GCA_030704885.1 Cynegetis impunctata | reverse complement strand
CAAATACATTCCTCAATTCCTTTGAAGACTATTTTTCAAATATCCTAATGGATGCTGTTATCCTTTCTATTCGATATATCCGTTACGAACTCAGTACATACGACACACAAGAATGCTCTGTCGCAAGAAGAAACCTAAAACACCAGATACTTACAACTATTTACAAACCACGGCCTGTCTGGACTTCCTGTACTGATAAGTGAAAACAACTGCAGGCGGGTCGTAAATAGCTTCATGCACACTCAACTGTTTTATAACAGCCAATGGCTTCATATCTTTCGAGTCGGGTAACTTTTTCACACGTTCGTGCCTAAAGATGAAGCAAAACGTAATAAAACCTTTAGTTTATGAAACGGAAATTGATGAAAATTGTGGGTTCAAGTTTCTCATCATTGTTGAAATATAGTTCGTCCGGTTAAGTGTGAAACAGGCCCAATTTCCTATCTAGGCTTAGAAATGCCTACTGTTGTCAGCTTTCTGGCAAGCTGAACTTTGGGAAATATCTAATGAGAAAATGTTTCCTAAAAATATGTTAAAATATAGAAAGTTCGAAAAACGTCTATAACGATCGGTTTGCTGCATAAATGTGAGAAAGTGTCAATTATAATTTGGACGTTTGAAGGTTGATAGATAGAAAGAAAACTTTGTACATACACTAAGATTGTGATTAAAAGCATTAAAAATTATTGTACTGGTAATAAATGGGCATATCAATCTTATATTAATGTTGTAACAACGGTTGAAGATTAACTACCAGACGAGTTTCATATGAAGGCAATATTTTGTTGTGAACAAGTTCATAAAGTTCATAAAGAGAAACATTTTTTCTTAATATTCTTAGTCTGGATATGAATTCTTGAATTCAATGGAATTTTTTTTCGAATACAGTAACATTCAAAAAATTTATGATGTTTGCAATTTTAGAATTTTGATTGCAAAATTTTTCTCTTAATCTTTCGAATGTGAAAATTTCGACGTGAAAATTCCCTCTAGAAAATCTTATTTCAAATATCTAACCTTGAATTTTTAGATGAATTTTGGTTATTTGAGTTTCAATGAAATTATTGTATTTGATAGTAAATTCCATTCTGTTAAGATTTCTAAAATCATTACGATTGTCAGAAAATACATGTTTGATATATTTATGGCATTTTTATAAATTGTTCCACTCATTCATTTCATCCAAGCTACTCAATCGATAGTCATCTTGGAAACTCTACTCCAAGCTGCAAAGAGTATGCTAATTTCATCATCCAAATATCCGACGTGAAAAGTCAGTACTTCAATGCGTTCTCATATGCATTGTGAAGTGTTCGAAGGTTTTGTTTTCATCATCGGAGCCCATAAATCATTTTAAATTGCTCTAGTCATCTCTGCCAACAATTATTATGCAACTATACTCCCTCTAGCGAGGTGTTTGTAGTTAATGCTGTTTCTTCTTTCGCAGCCTAATCGTTTACTATCTTACACGATTTGTATTTGTCTTAACAGATTTGTATAAAGAGAACTCCTAATCTATGGATGTCATGAATTCTTTTTATCTCAAACGCAATTAGAACAAGATATTCAATTTGGAAAGTTGTAACCTGTTCTTACCAATGTCCAGTATTACATTATCTCTTCACCATATTTCCATGAAGAAGAACAATTAGTCTCTGAAATCTTAATTATCCAAGGGTGTTTATATATATATATATATATATATATATATATATATATATATATATTTATAATTATATATATATATATATTTATATATATAATATATTATATATATAATATATATATATATATATATATATATATATATATATATATATATTATATATATATATATATATAAATAATAATAATAATAATAATAATAATAATAATTTATTAATCCTTTAAGACATTTGACAAATGTATAGGATAAGTCAATTACAAAACAATTGCAAAAATTACAATAGCACTCAATAATTAAAACACAAACCGTAAAAATGGAAAATCTATCTGAGAGTTACAAACAAAATAACAAATTAAGATCAAGGTATCAAGTGTAAGGTTCAAAATTAAGTCAGTGCATTAATCCAGCATAAACTCTTCCACGCCATAATAACCCTTGGATAGTAGCACTGTCTTGAGACATGTTTTTAGTCGAATTTGGCTTAGATTTCGAAAATTTTCAGGTAGATGATTGTATAATTTAATTCACTGATATATATGGCTCTGTTGAAATTTAGCAGTTTTGTGTTTAGGGATAGTCAGTAAAGCGCTGTTTCGCGTCGGATAATTATGAACCGTACTATGCGTTTCAAATGAATTGATATTCTCTTTTATGAACAGAATACAGTTTAAAATATATATACATGGGAAAGTCAAAATTTTATGTCTAATGAAATATTCTCTGCAGGATTCTCTTGGAGGCAGATTCAACATTAGTACGATAATTTTTTTTATTGAGATGAAAAAAACCTGAGACAATTATTTGATTTTCCCCAGATAATAAGAGTGTATGACAAGTGGCAATAGACAGAGCTATAATAAACAGTTACCAAGGACTCGAATAGCATAGAAGCCCTTATGCGGGACAAGGCATACCTCGATTTATTGAGTATCTTACTCAGATAATCCACATGTTCAGACCACCGTAGATTCTTCATATATATATATATATATATACATATATATATATATATATATATATATATATCTATATATATATATATATATATATATATATATATATATATATATATATAAAGTTGACAGTAGTTTTATATTTATTTCTTAATATACGTGATACAAAATAAACTTAATGAAGAATATTAAATTCTATTTGAAAGTCACTTCGCTAGTGATACCTACCACTATATTTTTTCCATGAATATGCACCTAAGTAATTAATCACTTGTTTCGTCCAGAACTTATTAATCATAAAGTTTTAATTTAACAATTTTGATAATATCTTTCCTATACTATACCAAACAATTTCACAATCATAAAAAATGCAAAGCAAATCAATTAATCAGTCTCATAAACGAAATATAGTTGTCATTTATAATATATATATATATATATATATATATATATATATATATATATATATATATATATATATATATATATTTATCATGATTAATATGTATAGTTAATTATATTGATTAAATTCCAACCCCTAATGGATTCGTTGTCAAATTATTAGATGATGATGGAATTATACCTGCCAGTAGAAAGACCTAGCCTATATTTCTTGTTTTATATCAATTTATTTTCCATACGAAGTTCAATATGAATCTGATCATTATCAGGAGTATGATAAAGAAATATTGATGGATTACCCAATTTTATAGTCATTTAATGTTTACGAATTTGAAACTTTGTATAATTAAATTTTCTAGTGAACTGCAATGAAAGTGTATGGCTCTTGAATCAAATGATAGCATCTGTATAAAAGACATTTATAATTAAGTAGTTTCTCTTGCAGATTTTGCAGATTTCTGTATATATTCTCCCTGTCTTAAAATTTCAAAGTTAAATTCTTGAAATTTATCAGTGAGATTACATTCTACTAAACTGTTCCCTTGTAAATTTGGAAAGTATAGTAGATATATAAAATGCTACTATTCATTTTATTTCACGCAACTAAATTAACTCAATGATATATTTTTTCGTGATGTAATATCGTTTTTAATCAGTGAACATAAATAGTTATTTAATAAACTAGTTTATTAATAACAGCGATTAATGGTTGAGATATTTTAACGCGTGAGCGGAGCGAGCGCGTTAATAGTTCGAGACCATTAATCGCTACATTAATAAACGAGTTTATTACAAGATTTTTCCGTCGACCTCATCATGAATTGAGTATAAATTCTTGATTGAAATAAATTTTTATTTTGCATGACAGATACACTTGACACAATATGAATTTCTATGTTCATTTCGATATATTTATATTTATGCTCCCGATGGAACAATAGACCTTTTCATCATATGACAAGCGCATGCGCAGCCGCCATGTTGAATGAGTGGGAATTTAAAAGTTTCGTACTGTTTTGTACCATAATGGCTGGGCTAGCTATATTATCTCAGAAAATCTATCGATAATTGAAATGAATTATTGATGGTACTGTACTTTTTTACAATTCGGTTGAAACATATCATTGTGATCAATTAAAAAGGTGGCTTAAGTGCCACGGACGTTCTCAAAAAGGCAAAAAAGTGAACTGGTTGAAAGGTTAGCAAAACTAGAACAATATTATATTAATTCAAATATTATACTAACAAATTAATTTTGTCAGGGTTAAGAATTCTATACGAAATGAAGTACCTATTGACCCTGCTGTTGACAGAGGAAAATGGCTGGACGTTTTGAAGAAAAGAAATGAGAACCATAACATCTCAAGCCATTAATTATCTGCAAGTTTGGCAACCATTTCCTTCAAATGATGTGCCAAAAAACTTTAATTATGGATGTATTCATCATTATTTAGTAACATCGTGTATAAATCATGATGATGATGAAAGTGAATATTGAAAATCGTGAACAATAATCAACACTCAAATGAAAATATTATAGCACATCTAAGCTTAAATATTTGGATGCCAGTGAAAAAAGATAGCTTACCCTGTACCAGCCAAATTATGCATTAAATGCTTCAAAAAACTATTAAAATTTCTAGAACAAAAAAATAAAAATAGATGATAATTGTAAGCTTGTTATTTTCAATACAATAACAAAAAAAATTATCAAAGTTGATATATGTATAAGTGCATTAATAGAGTTAATAAATGACTTTATTGTCATTTATTTATATATATACAAATCTTTATAAGTTCAATGGAAACTTTTATATACCTATTGGTAGAGAAAATGTTTGATAATTTTCTATTGTTCTTGTTTTTCAATTCACACAATTATTACATTCTTTTGTATTTATCAGTCAAACTCTACAGGATTTTGAAAGTTAAACCACACATGCCATAAACAAATATAATTTGTGACATCATGGCATGATAAAACTGTTTGAAGAAGTCAAGTACTTACTACTTCTCCAGGTTACAAAAAAGTCTGCAAGTTCGATCATTTTAAAATATTTCAGGATCCGATATTGATCCTTCATAAAGCATCAGATACAAAAACTAACTCAGCCATTTGGAGTATATGTAAGCTAAATCTTTCAAATCAAATATCTCCATGCGCGCAATCTCAATGATACCAAAATTAACTATTGCATTTGATTGTTTAGATTTCATTGAATACCGCAATACTATAAGTCTTCACAAGCTGGACTCAAAAAATCTTGTAAAAGCTTATAAAAATTCAGACATTTTTCCATGGCTGAACTTTTTCAGTTGATTAACCTGAATAATTTTATTACATATTTTCACGAAATCGGTTTGACTTTCTCTGCTTCCAGTACTTTTGATGGTTTCCTTCACTGATCTTCACTTCTTCCAAGTACAGCCATCTCTGAAGATAAGGAATTATCTGGAAAATTTGTGAATGAAACACAAATTTTTATCAATAATACTGTGAACCTCTTCCATGAACCGTTGATGTCTATAATAATAGAAAAGAGTTTTAATTTCTAATCTATAGACTTTTACTATTTAAACTTGTACCTGCTTAGTAATGAAAGTGTCCTTTATTTTTTGTTGGTAGAGATCCATTTGTTTCTTCCATTATCAACTCTTTTTCTAATTATGTTTAAATAAACTAGTTCTTGCTTTCAGGACCTACAAACAAGATAGATGTTTATAACTATAAAACATCTTACTCATTGGAATAACAATACCTTAATTGATCAAATCAATTTGTTGAAATTCTTGATAGCTCAGAAGATTGGGATTTTCTTCAGTTGGACTTTTTCCATGAAAAATTTAGTGAACAGATATAAGTATCTTTAGTAAACATCAATCGTTCGAAAACCTCTGTCACTTCGACCACATTTTTTCACCCATATATCACATTTTGAACATGTTTTGATATGTATTTTGCCTGATGATTGATAATTCTTTTTTGATATTGTAGGCAAGGTTTTGGAAAAATTTATGAAGTAATAAGTATTGGCTTTGAATGCCTTATATACCGTGTATCACTCTCACATAACCTACTTCATAACAACAACCGTTTTGTTGTTTCTTTTCGTGTACAGATAACATCACTATAGGTGACTTGAAAAATTTATTTTGTAATTAACTCTTTTCTTGTTTTATTTTTCTGTTAATTTACTGCAATTTATTTCATGTATTTAATAGTTGTTGATTTAAATTGTCTGAGGACAGGTATTTTAACATGCTTGTTTACTAAAAACAGTACGAAAAAGATGGCGGAAACTGACGCATGCGCACAATAAAATTCTGTGATGAAAAGGCCTATTTGAGAAATTCATAGATGGAATATTAGACATGTGACATTCTGAATAGTTAACATTACCTACAATATCCGATAAGGAATATGTGGAACTGGTGGAAGCTGAAGTGTTATTAACTTTTGAACGGCGATTATTGCATAAAATTTTTTCCGAAGTTTCTACTTTATTTTGTATAGAGTTAAATATTTCGATTTGAATTATGAATTCCTTTTCTCTGTGGAATAACAGTACAGACACAGAATAATTCAACTATTCCGTGCTGAATACTTCTGTGTTTGGTTGCCCATGACAATCATACATTAAAATAGGAGAAATTGCTCATTAAAATGGGTCATTAATGATCAATTTCGTGTACGTTAAAGTAAGCTTTTATTTAGAGGTCGACGGATCAAATATTTTATTGTAATTGTTCTGTTAATAATTGCTCAGGAAAGCGATTAAAATTTTCCTGAAATCGGCTTCTGGCTTTTTTTACGGTACAGATTCTCGATAACCACCCGAATTATATATGATGTGTTTTAATTATATCCATCCAATTGAAATGATAAAAATCTAAATTAGTATCTTCTTCACACGATTTAAACACACCTGTATCTATCATTGTTCCACACTTAACTCATATAATTAGCTGCAGCTTCTACATGGTTGATGAAATATTCAAATATCTGAAACATTACCCTTGATCGAATTTCAGTTCGTCGGAATCAAGTACCTGTTCGAAATTTAATTCTATGAAATTATAGAGTAACTTTTGAGAAAGCAGGTGGTATAAATTATAAAAATTCCGTGTATTTCATTTCAAAAGTTAGCTGAAAAATCACATTAGATTGATAAAGAAAACCAGTTAGTACGGTTATCAGCTGCGCTCCCGTGTGCGAAATTTTTCTCATGGAATTTTTTTGCATATTCTTATCAGGAGTGGGTTCGTTTAACATAATCCATCGGGTGCCAGAGGATTCTATCGGTAGTTTTTTGTTTAAACAATTATTTTTAAACAAATTCAAAAAAATTTTTTTTGCGTCTGAAATCAAGCTTTTTTTGATCATTTTGAACAAAAAAGGTCTCTTGTGATTTTTCTCTAAAGTTAATAGTTTTCGAGAAAACAAGGAAAAAAAATTTTCATTTGAAGAGTGCCAACGTCCAAAGAAGTTTGGACATTGTTTAACAAAACCCCGATGCGTATTTGGCCATATTTTAATTATTATAATATTTTAATTATATATATATACATATATATATATATATATATATATATATATATATATATTATATATATATATATATATATATATATATATATATATATATATATATATATATATATATATATATATATATATATATATATTATATATATATATATATATATATATATATATATATATATTATATATATATATATATATATATATATATATATATAGAGAGAGAGAGCGATGCCGTGGCGCGCTGCATGCGGAAGCGTTAGAAAAAGGTCGAGCGCACCTATATTCATTTAATAAACAAGGCTTGATAATTAAAATATGGCCAAATACGCATCAGAGTTTTGTTAAACAATGTAAAACTTCATCTTAGGACGTTGGCACTCTTGAAATTAATTTTTTCCCCTTGTTTTCCGACCTTGAAAATCGCAGAAATTGCGATTTTTCAAACTTCAAACGCAAATATCTCGAAAACTATCACTTTTAGCGAAAAATCACAAGAGACGTTTTTTGTTCAAAATGATACAAAAAACCTTAAAAATATGTTATCAGATGCAAAAATTTTTTTGAATTTGTTCAAAAAAATTGTTTAAACAAAAAACTACCGATAGAACCTTCTGGCACCCGATGGATTATGTTAAAGGGACCTACTACTTATAAGAATATACAAAAAAATTCCATGAGAAAAATTTCGCACACGGGAGCGCAGCTTATAACCGTACTGAGTGCAAATTCGCTTGGAAGTAGCTGAAACAAAAGCGTGAGGAGTTGAATTAATGCAGCAGCAAGAAAACTAACATAATTTTTCGATGGCATGCCTGTAATCCCAGAAGAGCATAGAGCGTAATGTCCGATCATAAAATAGCAGCGCGTCCCGAGTGCTATGTAGATACATTTCTGTGAACATTTCAGCTAACATTTCTGCATCTATTTGTTACGTCTTCGGTGGTATTTTCCTTATACGATCGCCAGCAATTATATATATGATTCCTCGCTGATATATCGACATAATTTAATGTAAAAGTTCCGATAAAATCTCTGAATTTGTCATACTTCAAACGACTTTATGTTGAAGTCTTCGCGCTCGTCAGATTACAGCGAATTTCTGTGATCTTCAGATTTATGAAATGAGATCGGTGATGGAGATGTTCATCAGATGTATGAATTAGGTACATGGTTGGCAGTTAGAACAAGTTAAGTGATAGAAGCATTTTGCAGTAATGATTTTTTAAGTGGGATATTTCAGACATACTACTGTTATAAATAATTGCTATATTTATTGATTAATGTTTTCAAGTTTGTCTTCATTAAACTAGAATGTTATTTGGGAAATAAAAATTAACTTTAAACAAATATTAAAAAATCTCTTTGCTCTTTTTTTTAAAGATATTGAAAAATGATGACTTTTCTGATAATTCACAAAATCTTCATGGTTCCCACTAAAAGTATCACATCAAATGAGACGTTTTTTTTATACTTTTTGATGGATAGTTTGGGAAATTCACTTCAGTCTGCTTGAAGTAATCAACAAGTATTAAGTGGGTGTGGAAAACATATCTTCAAGATTCAAGATTTTGTATATATATATATATATATATATATACTTATATATATATATATATATATATATATATATATATGAATATGAAATATTGATTATAGTTGGGTATTCAGTGAGGAGTTATTATCTAAACATCCAAATTTGTTTCAGTCGACGTTTCGATTCTTTATTACCCCGAGGCGAAGCTAAGGGGTGAAAAGTTAGTAGCTGGTCCGATTTTAAAAGTTCCAACGTATATCGATAAAACACATATGATTTCATGAGAAAAGTGTTTTCAAAAATTTTGCCCCACGAAGAATAAAAAATTATAGCGTTTTTTAGATTTTTTTTGTCCATAGACATGTGGTGCTGTCTATAAACCTTAACCTAAACCGATTTTTACAATAAGGAAATAAAATGATAGCATTTAATGTGTAGTTTTTTAATTTATATAATACATTCAAAAAATATTGACGTGGCGCAACCTAGAAATAAAAAAATTAGTAAAAATTATGAATTTCACTCAAATTTTTGATTATATCTCAAAAATACTATACCTTTTCCGATATAATCACCATGAGGAAAAATGATCTGCGATAGACTTATCAGCCATTACGACATGCACATGCGCCGAGGGGTTTTATCATTACTAGTGCTACGCAGTAGGGTGACCAGATTTTTGAGTCTTCCTCTGGACATAAACACTTAGGTCGTAAGGCCCATAACGTGAACCAACTCCACAAAGAAACAGCTCATTATTTCACATGACATTTAAGATTCTATTTATTGAATATCAATTTTGAAGCGATGATATATATATATATATATATATATATATATATATATATATATATGTTTATATATTTATATATATATATATATATATATATTTATATATATATATATATATATATATATATATAGGGGATATCTATTTGTAGGGACTGCAGCAATGTAAAAGGAAACTCTTTGAAGTTTTTCCAAGCTTTCGGAATCTTTTATTCCATCATCAGAGAGAAACTGTCGTGAAAATGATTACATAGATGTTGATAATACGATATAAGAAACATTGAAAATGATGCTATTTGTTAAAAAATTATAAAAGTTGATACATTTTTGAAGTTATAATTAAATTTAATTATAACTTCAAAAATGTATCAACTTTTATAATTTTTTAACAAATAGCATCATTTTCAATGTTTCTTATATCGTATTATCAACATCTATGTAATCATTCTCACGACAGATTCTCCCTGATGATGGAATAAAAGATTCCGAAAGCTTGGAAAAACTTCAAAGAGTTTCCTTTTACATTGCTGCAGTCCCTACAAATAGATATCCTCTAAACTAGTCAGCGACTATCCTCCTCTTATATATATATATATATATTTTTTGTGTGTTGTATTGTAATATATAAAAATATATTTCTGATTGAAAAATTAACATTAATCTCTATTTTTGCAGGTAAGCATGAACTAAAGCATCAGGACTGTATTAATTAATTCAGAGAGCTTTTTGATGGTAAGTTTGTTTTAAAAAATATTTTGTTGCTCAATATACCACTCAATTAGTATCTTAGATCATTGAAGATTGTGATATCGATTCATAAATTAAATGACATCGGTAATAAACATACCTAAGTGACTGATTTAACTTAACTTTGATAAGTGTTTCTGATATTTGCTTTTTATTGACTCACTCATCAAAATTGGAACAGAGGTAGGTACTGCTTTCATTGAGTAGGAAGTATTTTGTGAGAAATGAGAGTGCAATAAATAATTATCCCTGCAACGGTATTTCGAAGAATAAATTATTTAAATAATTGTTTTACTATACTTCCACGAATTCTGTTCGTAAAATTATGACAGTATCATTATAGCAAGGGGTACCAGTTGAATTAGTTCAATACCTGTACATTTCAATAATCAATTGGATATTCTTAGTTTCTTTTAATTTAATTAATTATTCCTCAATGCATGAATCACAAAATTTGTGAATTAATTTTACATTACTAATTTTATACTTCTATTGAATGATCACCGATTTGTATTACTAAAAAAAAATAATTATTTTGCACCTCTCAATACTCACTAATCTATCACATTTTTACGGCAAAAAATTTGCCACTTAAATTTTCCACGAAGTTTCCGAAAAATATTGATAATTTCAAGCGAATTCATCAGGTAGGTATTGTTTCTGACCGAACACAATGGCTACTTTCAACGTTGGCACCTCACTGCTGAAATTTCATTCTTTATCGACTGAATACATTAATTTTCAAGTCAATACGCGTTCAGAACTCAAACGCACACAAAACATACTAATACATTATTACATTTTCATTGCGTAGCCTAGTCGATCCTCGAGAAAACCTAAGCCACTACGTGGTTTCAAAAAGCCGAAATTGTTATCGATAGATGAATACGAAATTTTCTTTCATACATAGTAGCTCCAGCTTTAGAGTGATAGCGTAAGGAAACTATACTACATAAAGTAAACAAGGAAAATTCTTCAATAATTTAAAAAATTATCAAACAACTTTTCAAGGGAGCTGGTTACATGTATTCCCGACCAGAATTCTACATTCAAAATCCAAGAGTCAATTGTTAATTCACTCCGAGTCAAATAAGCTGCACTGATGAGATCTGATAAGATCGAAACAGCTGTATGCAGATTTCGGGATGACTTGACGATTTCTTTAATTCAATGTTGGATTGTGAATATAGAACTCTCGTCGGGGAATATATACAGGAACATAACTTTCCACCCCGAATTTTGAGCTTTGGGATGGAATAACGAAAAAACGCTCAGACAGGTCAAATTTTGTTGAAAGGGGGACAAATAAGGATGTTCAAATGAGTTTGATATCACTAACACTCTAGCCGCAACCCCTAACAGCTCTCATTTTTGAATAGGGAAAAGGGGTCGAGCAGCACCTTGTTGGAAAGGCAATTCAATTTCCTGCATGAGTGTATTTTTTTTTCATCGCTTTATTATTATACAGCGTGACTCAGTATTGCATCAATAACTTTCACACGCCGAATTTGGATCCTTGAGATGGAAAAAACGCTCGGACGGGTCAAAAAATGAATTCGATATCACTACGCCTCTAGCCGCTACCCTAACAGCTATTATTTCAATTTAAACGAAAGCGCACGATTTACTTTGTAAATATTATTGTTTTCACGTTTTCAGTTATTGTCTCGGTTTCAGCATTTTCAACATGTGTTTGGCATACTCGTAGTGATCGAGAAATTGCAAAAATTTGTTCATGCAGGAAATTTAATTGCCGTTCCAACAAGGTGCTGCTCGACCCCTTTTCCCTAATAAAAAATAAGAGCTGTTAGGGGTTGCGGCTAGAGGGGTAGTGATATCAAACTCATTTGAACACCCGTATTTGTCCCCCTTTCAACAAAATTTGACCGGTCCCAGCGTTTTTTCGTTATTCCATCCCAAAGCTCAAAATTCGGGGTGGAAATTTATGGATGGCTCACCCTGTATATAACCAGCTCCCTTGAAAAATTGTTTGATAATTTTTTAAATTATTGAGGAATACTCCTTGTTCATTTTATGTAGCATATTATATTGACCATGGTCAACTTGTATATATTTCATTATTTGATTTAGAAAGCTTGCCAATGGTGCTTTATATCATCGCATATGAATATCAACGACTGATTTCATTCCATGTAACAGTCGAGGACAGACACACTCTGTATATAATTTTTATATCGCTCTTATGAAAATCACTCCCGAGTTTCTTCAGAGAAAAAGCGAACATGCATCTTGGAATTCTTGTTTCATGTATGTATTTATGTTGGAAGCACAAAAACTGAAGATAGATGCATTACTCGTTATCTTCACTGAGTCGATTTCATCTCCTCATTAATATGTTGGAAGCATAACACGTGATGTAATTATTTCAACGATTTTCTATAATAATACATTAGATAATATGGAGACGTATTAGAAATTGATGGTAAATTGATGGAATTGAATATAATTATTTATTTTCACCATAATTTTCCAATGTATATTCTTAAACTATAATTTGGGGTATGTTTCAGTTGATAGGAATTCGAAGTTCTTACAATTTCATCAGGCTTTTAATTAAATTAAATAATTCCAACTATTTATTCTCACATACGAGAACTTTTTTTGATAGCAGTATAAACAACATGGAAATAATAAAAACATCGGTACATAATTGCGACCAACTTGAAGTATGATTAATTTCTTTTGTACCTTTACATTTTATTCTTCCTTATCCGTCGCGTGGGTTTCGTCGTTTAGTTGACATTACCGGACATTGGACTCCTGATGACGTAAGGTTTCAAGCTGAAAGAGTTCCCAAATTAGTATTTTTGATTCCAAATACTTCAGAAGTCTGCATTACGATATGAACAACCTGTTTTTTTATAACTAGGTACATCATATTCTTCTTTGAAACTCTTCCCCGGGTTTCGTCATTTATTCAACATTATCAGGAGGTGGACTCCTGATGACGTAAGGTTTCGAGAGAAAATGGTTCCCAACAGACTATTTTTGTTTCAAAATACCTCAGAAGTGCCCATTGCGATATAAACCATCTCTTTTTTTGAACTACATCAGATTCTTCTTTGATACTTATCACCGGGTTTCGTCATTTATCCAACATTATCAGGAGATGGATTTCTGATGACGTGAGGTTTCAAGAGACAAGGGTTCCCAAATTCGTATTTTTGGTTCAAAACACTTCAGATGTGTGCATTGCGATATGAACTATCTCTTTTTCACAACTAAACCAGATTCTTCTTTGATACTAATCACCAGGTTTCGTCATTTCTTCAACATTATCAGGAGTTGGATTCCTGATGACCTAAGGTTCCCAAATAAGTATTTTTGGTTCCAAAAGCTTCAGTGTGCATTAGGATATGAACAATCCCTTTTAATACAACTACATAAGATTCTTCCTTGGTACTCGTCACCGGGTTTCGACATTTTTTCAACATTATCAGGAGTTGGACTACTGATAGTGCAAAGTTTCAGTTGAAAATCTCTTTTATACAACTACATCAGGCGCTTCTTTGATACTTGTCCCCAGGTTTCGTTATATATTTAACACTATTAGGAATTGGATTCCTGATAATGTAAGATTTCAAGGGAAAAGGGCTTCAAAAAGAGAATTATTCAGAAGTGTGCGTAGCGAAATAATATTTCATAAGAATAAATCCATGCTAATTTGCTGCGTCAAAGAAATAATATCATATGTACACTTTCAGTAAGTAGAGAACATTTTGTTGCTGAATGTTTCTCTTTGTTGCCAAAAGTAGAAACAGCAACAAAAATGTACCTCCAGTGGAAACGTAGCTATATATTTATTCGTTTTCGTACTTCACTGCACACTGAAAATCTGCGACACGAATGTTTACTAGTCGCGTTCTCGATACGTTTCCACAGCGATAGCAACACGGGTTTTTTCACAAATGTTTCCTATTTTCTTTTGAATTTTACCGCTCAAAACGGAAACCGGCGACAAGTAGGAACAGTCAACGTTCGTTGCCGAAAAATAAAGAAATTTAAGGAACATTTAGGAACTTTTGGAACATTTACGGAAACACAGAACAGCAACAAAAATGTTCCTCCAGTGGAAACGTAGCTTGAAGGGTGACAAGTAGAAACAGTTAAAATTTGTTGCTGAAACAAATAAATTTTAAGGAACATTTACGAATATTTGAAAACATTTTCGGAAACACGCAAAAATGTTCCACAACGTTACTCATTGTTCCTCCGATGGAACTATAGCTTTAGATTGACGACAAATATTGCTAATGAATCACCGGCACGTGTTCAACTCATGTAGGATTTTATTCTGAAGAAGATATAATTGGTATGATTCTTCTTCCGTTCTGTAATAGAATGCTGCTCAGGCAAGCTGAATTTACTCACAAACAATACCTGGGACGGTAATAAAAATAATAAAAACAATAAAACGTGAAAATGGGTTCTCGGCAACGTTCACGGAATAATAAAAAGTCCCTATGTAAAAATGTAATTCGTGACTCTTCATCTACTTTTATGAATACCGAAAGATAAGCGAATAGAAACACGCCTGGCTCACCCACAAAAGTGTAGGTATATCTCGAATACAGTAAAGTTTTGAAATAACATGGAGATTGTTCCCATTGGGCATGGTGAAGGTGAGGCTTCGTTGGATTGGGTTACGTTGTAAGAAGTTGAGACACAAGACGATTAATTTATTTGTTTCGAGATGTTCAGGTCGGGTGGTTATTAGGAAAATTTTCAGAAACGTTGAAGCGAATGGAAGAGAAGAATTGGGCGAGATCTATAGATATATGGATATATTTTGAGATATTTTACACACCTTAAGGTTAGAACAGAATAGTTACACGTATTGCAAAATGATTGAATTCCTTTGCGTTATATCGTGAAGTAACTAGAACATACAATTCTATATTCTTTGTGAACATTCAATTACTTAACTCAGGGTTTCTCAACCTTTCAGGATTTGTGGACCAATTTCCTTTCATAATGTGTATCGCTCTCCCCCTAATTTCATTTGTATTGTGTCTCGCGCCCCCACTACAATAAAATGTAATATCACAAAAAAAAGTATATCCTAAGCATAATGGAGCAGATCATCATTTCATTTGTATCCCGCGCCCACAGTACAATAAAATGTAATACTAGAAAAAGATCTTTTGTGGTGTATGTGGGGGGCGCACGCTCACCCCACAGGTTCAACAACGTTAACTTATAACCTATATATATATATATATATATATATATATATATATATATATATATATATATATATATATATATATATATATATATATATATATATATATATATATATATATATATATATATATATATATATATATATATATTTTTAATAAAAGGTTATATTGGGCACTCGGCAAAAGGAGGCTAGATTTAAATCAAACAACCATTGGTCATGAACATCTATATTTCGGTCATTAGTTTGGGACCTTCATCAGGATGCTGGAAGTCAAAAAGCTCACATAGTAACACACAAATCAACTAAAACGCAAGCAGTGGAAAAGCCACACAAAACTACAATTATAAAGTTACTTACATGTGACAAGTTGTGAAAATAGAGCGGCGAAAAACGAATGACACAGAGGGAGCATTCAAAAATTATTTAAAATCAAACGAAAGCATAATGATGACAAGTATAAAAGGAGATATTAAATCTCTGGAACATGATTATCAACTAAAAATTAACATCAAAAAGTTAACATCAAAAAAGATTAACATCAAAAAAGACCGGCTACAACATGGCCAAGTCAGGTTATGCAGTAATTGACAATTAATGAAAATGGACAGTCTTGACAGACCGACCACAGAAAAGCGTGAAAGAATAAACCACAAATCAGTGGTGACTACAAAATGAAAAACTAACTAAAAATCAAAACACAATAAAATTATACTGAGATTGAGCTGAAATTTGGATTGGCAAGACCCTTATTAATGGAAAGAAGGTAACTGTAAATATTGCTAAGACTTTTAATGTCAGATCTCTTGTT
The DNA here is from genome assembly GCA_030704885.1 of Cynegetis impunctata. NCBI lineage: Eukaryota > Metazoa > Arthropoda > Insecta > Coleoptera > Coccinellidae > Cynegetis > Cynegetis impunctata. The sequence continues at coordinate 30,846 of JARQZK010000898.1, read as the reverse complement.
GACGGCATTGTCATACTCATTGATGTAGCACATCTCCAAAAACAATCTCTTATTATAATTAGGTTCAACCGACAAAACCCGAGTGTTCGAAAAATCAAAACCATGTAACAAGTTCTTCGCGTGCAAAGCCAAGGCACACCTATCCGGATGGAGACGGATATCACTTGTATGTAAACTGATTCTTCTGTCTAGGGACTGAGAAGTCTGGCCAATATAAACATTGGAACAATCCGAGCATGGAACAGAGTAGACACAAGCCGACCTGGACATGAGGGGAACCCTATCTTTGAGATTGGTAAAAATATAGGTTAAGTTAATATATATATATATATATATAGATATATATATATATATATATATATATATATATATATATATATATATATTAACCTAACCTATATTTCATACAATTCTGAATAAAAATAGATAATAATCTGAATTCAATCGATAATTATTCTTTAAGTAAACGTGAAACCGAGGTGTTCATAGTTTTTTGTTATATTTGAAGAAATCTTCAATGCCTTTTTTTTTGAGAACTTCAAATGTGGGCATATATAATTTAGCCAATACTCCATAAAACAAAAAAACGCGTGAGCAGCAGTGCTCCGTCACTAAAATCGTATTTTTCGCAATTTTTTGTTCTTTCTCACATCGAAATCTATATCTCCTTGAGTCAATTGACAGCGGCTGTAGAGATGAGCAAAATCTCCATGCATAAACATGAAATTTTAACTTTTAAAAGACGGTGTATGTAAATAGAAACACTAAATATTCAAATTATATGTACATTGAACGTATGTAAACACAGAATACTTGTATCAAGTTATATAATTTTATTAATCTACACGTAATACACATAATTGCTGCAGTTTCGATTTCTCGATTCTTCAATTGAAAAATGAGACAATATAACTATATAAATTCTTCTTATTAATATATCGAACTTTTGTAGTTGAGCTCGCAAAACGTCATCGAAATCAATATATTTAAAAAATTGTCAAGTTTGTATTGTTTAGAATGGCGGGAAAGAGGATGATAAATTTAGTGTGCTTTGGTGATTATTTTAGGTTTCCTGTAGAAAATCTTCGCATCTCGAGAACGACATAAATCAAGTCCTATTTCAATATTATCTCTAACGGCGTGCCGATAACCATCTGTTCCTCTATTCAGAGGAAGCTCCATATAATTTGTCAATCGAATGTCGAATCTCGATACTATGCGAGTATGGTAGTGTGCATGTGGCACACAGACAGAGAAAAAAAAATCCCAATGAGCGCTTTTTTATTACTCCTACCACAAACCGCGTAAAAGAACTTCATTCTAAAAATAATTCAAACCAATCATCAAATTAGGTAAATTAGATATCAATTAGATGAACAACTTCAGTAATAGGCTCTTGCACCGTATATTATTAAACTAAGTTTAATGGTAGGTAAACCGAGTTTAATTTGACATTTTCGCTTGCACCAAAATATAAACGGCGTTCAAGACACCCTAAACTCCTCATAAATTAAATGCCAAATTTTCGGTGTTTAATTTGAAGTTTAAGTAAACTTTGAGGTTATTTGTAGAAGAAACGGTTTATTTCCTCAAAAATTTAATTTTTGCCGGCGGAAACTCGAATTTTTGTTTAAAATGTTTTATGATGAGTTTGATATCTATAACGACAACTTGGACGTTCTAGAATTCCTGGAATATGATAGCCTCTAACAGTACACACATATTTATTTCAAAAATGTTCGCTTGGCAATAGTCAAGCTATGCAAAAGTGTTGGTATCCGATTATATTGTATTATTGTTATAAATTTTTTTGTTCAATCAACAATAATCATCTTATAGGTATTGCCAGTTATTCTCTCTAGGTGGAAAAAAATATGGCCAGCAGAACTGAAGGCGTGGATTTATAGTTTATGTATACTAACGAAAATGCACTCATTTAACTCATAAATGCAAATTTAATCTCCATAATTAAAAATACACACGAAAAAAATTTATTAATACGATATCAAGGGTAGAGTGCTCATTAAAACTATATAACTTTGTAGGAATGACAGCTTGTCCCCCATGGATTAGCTACTTTTAGCATTAAAATTGTATGCCCATGCCCATGGAAGACATTTGCACAGTATTGCTCAATTTGTTGGACTTCATACATCCACAGTTTCTCGCTCTATCTGGAAAGTATCTTTTCTATTTTATGCATATTTAATACAAATCACAAAAAAACAACTTCCTTACTATTAAAACTAGGTTAGTAAAAAGTAGAACAATAAATTTTGTTTCTTCTTTTTACTTCATGTATATCGCTGTTTCATCCAAAATAATACAAAAACGCAGTTTAGCAATGGGTCGGTTATAATTCCTCGGTGAACAGAAAGATAAACGAAGTTTAAAAATCAAACCAAGTTTAGTTAGACGACGTTTTATAATAAAACGCTGCAAGAGCCTGTAAGCCATCTTTGTAAGACTGTTTTTGAGAACGAACCTGTATATAAACTCCGAATGTGTTGTTGAAACTGTCTTGTATTTACCTTATAAACTAGATGGTAATTGCCTTTATAGTTTTCAGTAATGGTGTCCTTACTGTCTTTTGTTCGGTGTAGCATTAAATGGCCAACTACACTAAACTTCTCTCCTATTGTATTTATGCCCAGAACCACGTGACTAACGTGCAAGGCTTGTTCGGATCGGGTAATGAGGTGCGCGGGAGCAGGCGTAGGTGGCCGAGCTGACGCAGATCCGAACTGACAGTTTTTCATCAAAGAAATTGATTGTGCCTATTCAAAATTCAGATTGAATTGATACAATCGAGAAAATAGATTAAACACAAAGTAAAAACTGTTGATAGTATGACTCAGAGATTAAGCGGTGAAAAAGAAAGTCTGAAGTGAAGTTTTTCATATATATCTATCCAGAATTTAAAAGAACTGCGTAAATCAAGTATCACAAATCAAAATACAAAAGTTAAAAATAATATCACGTTTATGTTGTGATACCGTTATGAAGTGGTATTTTCATCGAAGCAACAATTATCATAATTGTTACTAATAAAATTGAAAAAAAATTGTGTTTTACGAAAACTCATGCGGCAGAATATTCTAACTATAGTTGCGCCAATTTGCAGGTTTCAACGAAATAAACCATGCTGAACACATGATCTACTCATGTCATAGGAATTTTTTTGTCCATTAAAATAAACTCGCTAACCTCAGTGAGACTCAACAATAGAACAAGAATCCGTATGACACGCATCGATCGCGTGGTCAGCATTTTATATCGAGTTTATAGGGCTCTTCATCATGAAATACATGTTAAGAACATCATGATGTGAAACAACACTTATTATTTGGTACTAAGTAGGTACTTTTATATATATATATATATATATATATATATATATATATATATATATATATATATATATATATATATATATATATATATAACTATTCTAATTTTCAAGAAGATTAATGAGAAAAAGAAGGATAGTTTCATAAGCATTCTAGATAGGTTTTCATAACATAAATGAATATAATTAATATGAAATAATAATGGCTATTGTTTAAGAGGATCATTCTTCAATTGGATTTAAGAAATACTTGTAATTTGTTTTCAGAAATTTTCAAGTACTAACCTTCAATTTTATTCATTTCTACATACTATTATGAATCACTACACTATTTTTCCGAAATATTATTATCATTTTCTATTGTTCAACATTCAAGAGATGTTGATTCAGTAATAACTTATTTGAATGCTCACAATTTCACTGATAACTATATTTTCGCGAAAGAAAGTCCAAGTTTGTTTGCCACTGCGTTGTTTGTATCTATTACATCGTCATAAATAATGACCAAGATCAAAAGTTTTATTTCTTAAACACGATTATACAAAATATCATCAGTTTTGATAATGACCAACACACTCCTGAAGAATATGAACAACTTTGGTACAAACATAGAAATACAGTTCGATGCAGTATGAAATACATATTTTCATGCAAAAATAAATTTTACAATGCAGATTAGAATCGCATTAGTTATAACTATATTCAATTACATGAACTCGTCGTTTTCATTTGACTTCAAAGTTTTCACACAAGTACATGCCTTTATTTGAGATTTGTTTTCACCAAAACCTAATATTCATGGATGTGTTTCATGGTTCTTGTCATTCAATTACGAGTTCATAGACATCCATGACGCTTTAGTTCAAGTTACACATCCCTTGATATAGTTGGACACTCCTGGGCGTGCATGCCTCTTGACATTAGCAACAGAGTGACATAGCCCTCGTGTTATTTCTATGATCTATAATCTCTCTAAATCACTCATTCTCTCAAAAATCGTTTTATACCTAGGGAGAAAATCACCAATTTTCAACGTATCGTTTGACCAGGATTACGCCACATTAGGAGATCATAGATCACAGCTGGATTGTAGTGCAATCACACCAATTCCAACTATCTAGAAGCCATGCCCAATCTATAGATACCAAAAACTCTATGATATGAAACTATTATTCTGGTGATTAAGTCCAAGAATGAAAAAAAATCGTGATATACAAAAAAGTGGACCTCATGCCCAAGGGAACCGCAGGGCCAGTGGGCCTAGGAGCCATACGGGCAGATTAGTAAATTTTGGAAGTTTTAAGAAAACAAAGAACTTCTCGCTGTAGCCGGTAGTTAAGTTTAATAGCATGATTTTTTTTGTATATTTTCAGTATTCTCAAATATGCCCAGAAATATTATGGTGTGCCAAAACGGTTGATGAATCTTGCTCTAATATGCCAATTCTTTCTCTTGGTGGATATATGAAGATTATTTTTTAATTTTTAGGCATGTTTGTAGAATTCCCCAAGTTTATACCGTGGTCTAGCCCGTCCCTGCGTTGGACCATAGAACCGACCACACTCGTTATACCGCGTCGCAAGTCGTACCCGGTCCACCACGGATCGCTTTACCGTAAACTTATCACACTACTGTTTTTCGTGTCGATGGCAATTATTGAGCATATTCATAATATATCCGCGATATGGCCGACCGGGGGGCGTTTGCCGGTCACCGAACGAAGAGCAGGCTCTGAAATTGGCTGGGAATGAAATTGAGCCGAGGCTGCCAGCGAGAGGCGACTTGAACTTCGGTGGCCTTGCTCGGCGACGTAATACACAGCTATTGGATAAGACTTAGGCTCAGGATGGAAGCGGGCGAAATTATAACATAGGTGGAAGCTTAAGACTAGCGAAAGGAAGAGGTAATTCGAAGTTATTCTGTTCTTGATGGACACTGATTATCCTCACATTAGACGATGATAACTTGGACGTGTCTACAACTTTTCATAGGGACATTCCTCTTAGTACAGTGAAGTATGAGCAGAGCAGTTCACATAAGCTGAACACGCTCACTTGTTTAATGATTAAAAGTCAACAAATAACCAGTCATGTAAGTTAGCTGTATGAGTTGCAACATGCATAAAATAAAAAGGAAATATAATAAAACCTTGGTCCAAAACAACATGCAGCTTTCTCAGTTAGAAGTCAGATCTCGTCTGTGTTACTTACTCGAGCCGTAACTATTACAGGAAACAATAGCTTAACGCATTGGTCCAGGAAGGAATCTTGGTACAGTGTAACGTTAGTTGATAGATCCTTTGTATCGATGTTAGTACCTACTTACCTCTCTCGTTTATATACTTTCGAATATATTTATTACTTATATCAATCAATCTCTCTGAATCTTTTTAAACCTGACTTTGGATTACAGAAATCAAACTTGAAAATTCAATCCCTTAAGAATAATTTAAAAAGTAGGATATAGTATAAATATAAATTTCCAAAAAGAACGTTAAAATATCGTATGTTTAATTCAGTGTTTTGCGACAGAATTAAAGATAAAAGTGTTACTTCTGCATAAAGAATTATTCTTCCTATAATTACAAAAAAAAAATTATAAAAGCATCTTATTTGGGTATAAATTTATTGATTGAGAGAAATGAAATCATTTTCGTATTGAGTAATTGTTTCCAGCGTTTAGGTTTTTACAAACCCCAGATTTCATTCAGGAACTAAAAATCTCGTGTGAAAAGCAACAGATGAGGTCAAGAAAGACAGTTTTCTGTTCTTGAACCGAAGATGTTGTTTAATTACTATATTATATATTTATACAGTGGTGGATTTATACTAGGGGCAGTCGGGGCTAGTGGCCAGGGCGGCAAATTTTCTAGGGCGGCAAAATTTGGAAAGTGAGAAAAAATTTTCTATACAATATATAATTAACTAATTCTTTTAAATAAACATTTTATCTTTCAAGAAATATAATTCAAGTATTATGTATCACATTAAAATTTTGTATATTATAATATAGGAAATTTAAGTGAAAACTATTCAAATAGTTTAATTAATTTATTTCCATAAAGGTTTGAAAAAATTAAAGTTGATATTTTTATTTTCTGGAATTGATAAATTTATGTAGTTTTTTGATAACAGAAACTTTTATTGATTAATGAATTTTTCTAAAATTGGAGAATTATCCAATAACACTAATTAATTTTAATTAAAAAGAACAATTTTATATTTTTGAATCAACTGTCGACTACACATGCTGCCACCTACAGTCAGTATACAATATACAAATGTAACTAGGTAGGCGTAAAAGATGTACAGCATATGAAAAGATTCAAGAAAAAATCTCGGTTATCATTGAATTTGGTGATTTAGATAATAGGGAAATTCGTAAACGAGCTAAACGTTTAAGAAAAATGTATTGTTCAGATCTTGAGTCCTCACTAGAAGACGAATTTGTGCACTTCCATGCTCATTGCACCGAAAAAAAGATGGAAAAAAATTCACCTTCTGATATTCTGAAACTTCTGCATTCAAACGACCCTCACATTGAGTTTCCAAACGTAGAAATCGCTTATCGAATATTTATAACTTCAGCCGTAACAAACTGTAGCGCAGAACGATCGTTTTCTTGTTTAAAACGAGTTAAAAATTACTTACGTTCTACAATGGGTGCAAATAGACTCAATAGCTTAGCTATTCTATGCATAGAATCAGATGTGCTTCAACGTTTAGATTGTGGAGATTTAATCGACCAGTTTGCAATTCAAAAAGTTAGGCGAGTTTGCATGTGAAAAAAAGTATGCAATACTAATATAAGTCGTTCTTAGTGCAAAACTTATAATTCTAAGAAAAATGCAAATATTTTTTTATATTACTATAGTATATAATAAATAATATATAATATATGAGTAAATAAAGAATAAATATAAATAAAACATAATGTATAATAAATGCTATATAATACATAATAATTTTCCTGCGATCAATTAGTTATTCTAATTCTTAAAAAATAAGATATCAAAACTATTAAAATAAAATTTAAGTCATAGGGCGGCATTTTCTTCTGTGCCCCAGGGCGGCACAAATTTAAATCCGGCCCTGTATATATATATATATATATATATATATATATATATATATATATATATATATATATATATATATATATATATATATATATATATATATATATATATATATATATATATATATATATATATATAATATATAAGAATTTGAACTGAGAATTATTTCAATATAAAGTTCATCCATTGTGTACATTGAACAGTAAATTTTGGTTGCATTGGGTAATTTATTATCATTTCCTTCTATTATTATTAATTAAGTAAGTATTACATTATTTTGAAATGAATAAAGCAATTTAATTTATATATTTCTTATTTCATATAACAGAGAAAAGAAGTAATACTGATATTTAAAATAAAAACACTTGGCTTTAAGTTTCACAAATATATTGAATAAAAATTAACAATTACATTAGTCAACTAGTTTCGGGTTATGGGCCCATTATCAAGACTGAACAGAAAAATACTTAACAAGCTTATTTATAATATTGATTGTAGTAGAGGGGAAATTTGGTATTCAACTTGTTCATTTACGATGGGGTAATTCCTCTTAATGGCACTACTAATTTCTAAAATTTCCAACAGGTCAAGACGTTTGCCCTTTTTACCTGGGTGGAGGCATATCGTTTTCTCGAAGTCGATGAAATGGTTAAATTTTATACAATGATCTGAGAAACCAGTGGTGTTTTTGTTAAACAAAATTGACTTTTTATGTTCTTCTACGCGAGTGTTGATTTTTCTGCCTGTTTGTCCGATATAAAATGATGGGCATTCATTACAAAAGATTTTGTAAACACCACTGTTTTCTCCAATATTGTTCCTATCCTTGTTATTGACTAAGAGTGACTTTAAATTACGTTTATTTGTACATATGCTTTTAATACCGTTTTGTGATAATCTGTTGATGATTTTATTACTAATTCCTGGAATATAGTTTATTAAATGATATTTTTGTTCGCTTTTTATGACTGGTGAGGGATGAATTGAATTTAGAATATTCTTATGTCGTTTTTTCTTTATCATTTGATCAATCAAGATGTCTTTATAGCCGTTATTTATTGCTAATGATTTTAAAATATTAACTTCTTTAGTAAAATTTTCTTCAGAAAGAGGAATGGCAAAAAGTCTATGTATGAATGAGTGAAATGCACTTAATTTAATTTTAATTGGTTGACTGCTATCATTGTGTATTAGCGTATCTGTAAAAGTAGGTTTTCTGTAGATATTAAATGTAAGAGCATGTTCTTTTCTAGTTATTTGGATATCTAAAAAGTTAAGGGAATGTTGTTCATTTTCTATTTCTCTTGTGATGATCCTACAATGAAATACCAATCAGAAGTAAAATATCTCATTAAGAATTGCCCAAATATTTTTTCACATACCAATCTTGCAATTTTGTCCACGATGAATCCGCAAATTCCGAGGTTATACACTCTACCTAAGATACATAAACCTGACTGTCCTATGCGTCCAATAGTATCTTACATAAATGCACCCGCCTATAAAATATGTCAATATCTAAATAAAAAACTACCTTCTTTAATACAATTCAACCCTACTTACAGTATAAAAAACTCTTTACAGCTCATTAATCAGTTGAAAAATCTCAAGATTCCACTCAATGCAAAATTAATCTCTTTTGACGTAATAAATTTATTTCCTTCTATTCCGAACAATGAATTGAAAAATATCATTAGAAGGGATTTGAATTCAAATAGTAATATATCACCCGAAATAGTTCAGGAAATGATTTCGGCATCGACTCTATGTCTAAAACAAAGTTATTTTGAATTTAATGGCATAGTTTATCAACAGTCAGATGGTTTGCCAATGGGTTCACCGTTATCACCTCTTCTCAGTAGAGAATAAAATCTTTGAATCTACAAACAGCCTGATTAGTAATGTTTTATTATGGCGGCGTTATGTTGATGACATTTTTTGTATATGGTGTGGGACGGATAGACAGTTAGATAATTTTCTCAAATACATTAACTCTTTTCACCCTTCAATTCAATTCACAAAAGAAATAGAAAATGAACAACATTCCCTTAACTTTTTAGATATCCAAATAACTAGAAAAGAACATGCTCTTACATTTAATATCTACAGAAAACCTACTTTTACAGATACGCTAATACACAATGATAGCAGTCAACCAATTAAAATTAAATTAAGTGCATTTCACTCATTCATACATAGACTTTTTGCCATTCCTCTTTCTGAAGAAAATTTTACTAAAGAAGTTAATATTTTAAAATTATTAGCAATAAATAACGGCTATAAAGACATCTTGATAGATCAAATGATAAAGAAAAAACGACATAGGAATATTCTAAATTCAATTCATCCCTCACCAGTCATAAAAAGCGAACAAAAATATCATTTAATAAACTATATTCCAGGAATTAGTAATAAAATCATCAACAGATTATCACAAAACGGTATTAAAAGCATATGTACAAATAAACGTAATTTGAAGTCACTCTTAGTCAATAACAAGGATAGGAACAATATTGGAGAAAACAGTGGTGTTTACAAAATCTTTTGTAATGAATGCCCATCATTTTATATCGGACAAACAGGCAGAAAAATCAACACTCGCGTAGAAGAACATAAAAAGTCAATTTTGTTTAACAAAAACACCACTGGTTTCTCAGATCATTGTATAAAATTTAACCATTTCATCGACTTCGAGAAAACGATATGCCTCCACCCAGGTAAAAAGGGCAAACGTCTTGACCTGTTGGAAATTTTAGAAATTAGTAGTGCCATTAAGAGGAATTACCCCATCGTAAATGAACAAGTTGAATACCAAATTTCCCCTCTACTACAATCAATATTATAAATAAGCTTGTTAAGTATTTTTCTGTTCAGTCTTGATAATGGGCCCATAACCCGAAACTAGTTGACTAATGTAATTGTTAATTTTTATTCAATATATTTGTGAAACTTAAAGCCAAGTGTTTTTATTTTAAATATCAGTATTTAATCATGTTTCACCAAGTGATAAGCGAAACTTCAATATTAGTTAAGAAAAGAAGTAAATCAACATTCATGCTGAGAAGTTACTGTTAATGAGGTGATAATTCACATTGTAATGAAGTACCATCTATTGAGTGTGGTTAAAGGTAAAGGAAATTTGCAGAAAATCTATAAGCGCAATTTCATCTCAGAAGTATCATGGAATATATTAGTCATACATCTCGACTTATAACAGTATAATTTATAAACATTAAACTCTAACTACTTCTACTAAAATTACAATCGTAATTTGTTCAAGTATAACCTCTGAGCAGTGTCAGCAAATAGCCCCGCTATCATAAATCTGTTTCATACACCAGATTATCATACTTTGCCCATTATTATAGTCATATTAAACGTCGTATTTGCCACCATGTTAGTTTTACAAGGTGTAGGTAGAAAAGCATCCGGTAAACCAGGAATTTCCTATAGGTAACTGTATGAACTTTTAAAATTTTTTTCTGTAAACAATATAATGTATAATGTACTCGATGACTCTAGTCAATTTCATATATCACATGAATTGAACAAGAAAAATTCTTCAATAATTTAAAATTACCGAAACAATCCCCCGAGAAAGCTGGTTATATGGATTCTGCGACGTGAAATCTGCATTACAATACAACAAAGAATTATCGAATATCTGAAGGAACACAGACTCAAGATCTGCATACTGCTGTTTCGATCTTATTAGATCTCTTCAGTGCCTACTTGACTCGGAGTGAATTAACATATTTATAATTGTACCCCAATAAAAATCCCATACGTCACTGTTGTAGAGTAGACATTTTCATTTCAGGAAGTATTTGCCCCTCACGACGGAATTCTGCATTTTCGATCTAAAAAGTGAATTAATGGTTACTAATAGCTTTGGCGGATGGCGCTATGGGTTGTTATCCTTATAGTAACTCGGCCGCGAATTTTATTGGGGAACAATAAGAAATATTTCAATTCACTCCTGGTCAAGTAAGCTACACTGAAGAGATCTTAAAAGATCGAAACAGCAGTATCTAGGTCTTGAGTCGGGGTGATTTGATATTTTCTATCATTCATTGCATTGTGAGTGCTGATTTCTCGTCCCGGAATACATACAACCAGCTCCCTTTGAAGATTTTTAGTTAATTTTAACTTATTGAATAATTTTCCTTTATATGATATAATGTTTGAAATTATCATGAATACGATACTTCCCAAAATATGAATGAATAAAATTATCCAGGAATCTTTAGTGGTGATGAAATAGGTATTTCAAAAATCTTGGATGACAGGATAAAATTCGGGTTTATACTATATTAATTCTGATTATTGAAAAAATATTATGAACGAAAATGAAGACCGGTTTCATGTCAAAATGTTGATATTTATTTTCGACTCTTGTTGCTTAAATTGATCTTGATTTTACTACAACAAAGTTCATATTGTTGAGAGGGTGGAAGACCAAAATGGTAATACATGATCCATCATAGATATCACTTTATTCCCATTTTAATACATAGCAATTAACTAAATTTATATAAATGAACATTTTTTTAACATAATAGTAAAACATAAATTCCAGCTGAGCATTATTCGTCAAAGATAATTACCGGTTATATTCGAATTATATAATGATTCAGTATTTTGTACCGTAATATTAATGAACAAAAAAATTTCATATTGCTGAAAAACTGTGCTGAAAATAGCGTTGCGACCTCTTGGCTCTCAAAATCCGGGAGAGGAAAAAAAACCAATACTAATTCTCATAACTTTTTATTTTATTTTGAACTTACATTTTGAATTTCATCGTACGGATTTGAAAATATCTGGTCTAGCAATTTGAAAAAACTCTTTGCAGTCCAATTGAAAATTGAAGAACGTTAGGATATCTGCATTGACATATCCTTCATTTAAACTGTTCCTTTCCTTATTCCATATATATGCAATACTATACCAAAAACAGGCTCGCAGATAATGTTTGATAAAGGTATACAAAACGAATGTAATTTCTTTCTTCAACACCACTCCAGCTTTATATTCGAATAATGAGAAAAAGTTTGTCCACCGCGGATCAACTCTTATATTTGATTCAAAAATGCTGTTTTGAAACCTCAAAATGCAAAAATCTTTATTTTCATCAATTTTGTGGCGAGACTAAATGTTTTTCGGCTGAACGCAGTGAGGCCGACAATTTTAGTCGAGCCACAAAAAGTGCTTTTCTCCGAATAAAACAGGCGATTTTTTCCACAAAAGGTGTTCAAACGATAGAATTAAGATAATATTTTTAAAAAGGATTAGAACGTAAAACTAGATTGCTTTGATCACTGGTTTTGTAGGTGTCAAGGCAACACAAATTTGACAATTCAACAAAATTATTTTCAGAAACTTTTAAAGTCAGTTATATTATAGGACTGTGCGTTTTTAGTACCCGAGTATCAAGAAATAACTTGTTGTAGTAAAATTTATAAAATTTTTCTTACAGGTTATATTATGTCAGATTCGGAACCCAACTGTAGGCCGCTCGACGTTCCTAAAATTTCCGTGAGCATACAAAAAAGTGTACTTTTTTGAACGCTCACGGCCGGAAAAAAAGTAAAAACAAAATGACGTCTGTGAAATCAAACTTCAACATTAAGAACTGAGGTTAAAAAAGTTGGCACGTTTGCGGAAAAAAACAATTTTTAAATTAATGGCCTAGTCTCTCAAAGAATCCCACGTAATCGGTTTTTTGATTGAAAATATGCTCAAAATACTATACTCTGAGAAACATGATATTCTGGGAGAATATTCATTTTAAATTCCTTCCGGAGACCGGGAGATTTCAATTTCCAGGGCATAATTCCGGAAGAAATCCGAAATTCGAAGAGAGGTGGGAACCCTAGCTGAATATTCAGTCTTCTTGCATTTTCAGAATGTTAACATAATAACTATATTATATTCAGTCATTCTCAAATGAACAATTTTTGCCATTAAAAATGATGTATTTCATATGGTTCATCAAAATTTTATGAGCGAACTCGTTTTGTCAATAAAGTGACTTTCTTTAGTGACCATATTATTTGTAGTGTGCTTTTTATATTTCTTGTATTTTTTCATCCATTCTTGTCTAATCCAGAGATAAATTGGGGTTTAAAGGTATCTCAAACACAGTAGGTGAAAATCACTATACGAACATTAAAATTAATCTTCCTATTCAGACTTAAAGACAGCAAAGAAATATAAAAAGTGTACGGATGAAAGTCAGCAACAATCGGATCCAAGGGGGTGTCCATGTCGAGCGTGGTCTCCCGGTGGGGTCCTTCTATAGATGACATGTTTCACTGTGGGGTTTCCGTTACTCCAATCCCGCCTTGTGCAAAGTAACTCGGTCTGACCGACCTAACAAAAAGTGTAAAAATGATGAATTTTTATGAATGTAAGTGTGAGTAATTAGCCATACGTCTTCTTCTATTGACACTGTATCTCAGTTTGCTTCTATGAAAGACTGACATATTATAAATCTTATTATGGATACGATTATAAGGAAGATGGATTAGTTGACTTAATTCGTGATATAAAAAAGTACTCATAATATAATTTTTTTTTACTTTTTTGGAGGTGACCGAAATTGTCGAATGAATTGGTGATTATCGAACTATGATGTTACTTGAAAACTTTTATTTTTCACTTGTCTATTATATAGGTATTTATTTCACCTTGGATACGGTTGCTATAAACACACTCATTATGCCCTAAGGCGTAATGAGCGGGCGTTATGGATCATAACACCCGCTAACTGTACGAGGAGAAATGAAGCAACTTTAATTGATTAAATACTTCTTAATCCTTGTCGTATACGACTCTGGACTTCTCCAGCAATGAATTATTCGCAGCTTTGGTTGCATTTTCTATGATATTCTTGGGTAAATTCATTTTCATTTCCATTATTTCTATAAGTTTACACAAAGAAAACAGCAATGACATTCACTAAATGTGATGACAAAAATATTCACAAACGTCAAAATATCAACAAATGACATGCCTACTATGAGAAGGAAAATGGAAAGTATAGGAGCAATGAACCGATTTTGAAATCGATTTTTCATTATAATAAAATATTTGTTTCGTGAAAAATAAAATCTTGTATGCACCACGTGCGTTACTAGATCCTAACGGCCATCAGGCAGCATTCATCCCTCGAACCGAAGGCCCTCGGACCGAATGTTCCCCTCCGGGCGTTAGGATCTCTATAACGCACTTGGTACATAAATAACTATTTTGGCTATGCTTTTCGATATATAATAATAGAAAATTTTCACCTATTTGCCAACGGTTGTATATAGGTCAATATCAATTAAACGAAAAAATTCTTTCCGCGTTACACCTAGGTAATGAAGTGAATAATTTGGATACATGTGGCTTTTATTTGTTGTGAAGACAGTTGAGATGATGCTTTATGGTTCTTTACTATGAATAAGAATATTGAGCTTTTTTTTGAGGATAAATGTTTCTTCAATGATGAAGTATTTGATTTTCCATTAAAAGTTGGGTCTCTAAGTGAGCGTGTGTAAGTTACAGTGGGAAGAAGGTCTATTGTCATTTGACTGCATATTTGCAGTTGAATGCATTTTTAATTTTAAGATGTTTAGTACATCTGGTGGAGTCTTTTTGCATCAGTACTTATAAGTTGTTGTAACAAATACTGTCGTTTTTGAAGCAAAAAAAAAAACAAGGGCAGCGGTCACTAAAGTCTCATTTCCCCCTCATATTTCTTCTTCATAACATTAGATTTTTTAGTTTCTAAGTCAATATGGAGAGGGTTTGGGGTGAGGAAATCCTTAAAACCTACGAATAAATACGAAATCTCTACAATCATATTGCGGCGGTTGAGGAAAATAGTTGGCAAAAAATATTGCCTTATCTTCAACTCAATTGAAGTACCAAAATTCAACTCTCTAACTCAATCTGCAGAATCGTCGGAACTGCGCAAAATCGCAAAAACCACGAAAAAACAAGTAATCCCTACATGAAAACGGCGGCAGTTAGAAAATAGTATATTGTATAATTAGTGGGAAAAGCATAATATTCCCACGAATTATACATACTATTTTTTCTCCGATCGTTGATTTACATTTAAAAAATTTATTAATTAAAAAATATTTCATCCAAGATGTAATCAAGTAGGTTTAAATAGGTTTCTCTATGTTCATATTGAAATATAGAAGTAGTAACCATGGAAATTACTCTGTTATGACAAAAGTAAAATAATTTTAAAGCTGGTTTTGTTTGATTCGTTGTATTTTATAAGGAATTAAAAAAGAATTAGTAAACATGAACACTGATAGTGATTATTTGTTGTCTTGCACAACTCCTGAACTAGTAGAAGCCGCGAACGGGGCTTCACTTAATTTACTTTCGGCGAAATCCAGAGAGAAGTATGAACTTTCGTACCAACGCTTCATTAATTTTTGTAGAAAAAACAACAGTGTATCCTTTTCTGAGAATGTACTGATGGCGTATGTTGCTGAATTGGCTAAAACAATGAAATCTTCGACGTTGTGGGCACATTATTTATCTGTTAAAAATAATATTAATATTGCCCAGTACCAAAAACTGAGAGCAGTTTTAAAACGTCAAGCTACAGGATACAAAAAATGTAAATATTAACAACAATTATAAAAATTAAAACCATACTTTGTTTCATTTTAATGTAATAATATCCATTTGTTACATTACCGCACGCTACAGCAGTGCGGTAAGAATATTACCGCACTGTTATTTTCTAATTGCTTAGCAACTGACCACTATTCTGGAATGTTGAGCTTTTCGCATAGAAAACAGGTCAAAATAGTGTCACTTTTCCCACGATCGGAGAAAAACTGATTTATATCGCCAAATAGCATTTTCATCAATTCAATCTATTTACAAATTTTCAACCCTTTAAATCTATTCAAATCCATTTGGGGGTGCAAGATTCCTTCGAAAATCGTTTTTTTCAGTATCCAACCCACTAGAGCTTCTAGCTCTAGAAGGTTGGATTTAGAATAAGTTGTTTATAGTTAATCTCCACATTCTTTCATACCGGTTTGATAAATTTTCTCTCAGCTTGGACAGATGATGGAGCCTTGTGGAAATTGTGAATATCATGTGACTCGATCGATGAGTTATCAGGAAAGCTATATTCCATATATTTTTGAATATATCCATTGAGAGAGATATATAAAATATTTGCAGCTATAGCTCTTCTTCATGGACTCAGTATTAATATTTTTGTATATTAACTGACAGGTTTTATTCCATAATTCAACTCTTTTCTCACACTCCTTTGCTTCGAATAAGTATCTCATTCCACCGAAATCTGACTTGGTTACTTTATATGCATATTCGGTAAGGTTAAAGTTGATTATATTCGGGGATTATGGAATGTTTTCCCATGTGAAATTTGAATATAATCATGTCAGAAAATGTAATTTGCTGGGTTTTGACTATAACTTACAAATTTGTCTAACTTGGTAGTATTTCTTGAAAAATATTTCGGATTTGTACTTTGGGAAGATTAACATGGTGATATTTCTTTTGTCATAAATTTATTTCATTATGAAAGCGCAAGACTCCTAAATTGAGGCAAAATATATGAATATATTACTTCACTGTGTGGTGACAGGAGAGGATGCAAGGGGTGAAAATATGACAACTCCAAATCTCCCCCCACCTCGGAGATGAAAAAGAAATAAATAAATACGTAAGAAAAGACTTTGTTTCGGGGGCGACCCGTCGGTTTTCTTACCCCAAAAATTTGTCCTGGATCCGCCACTGTGTGGTGAAAGTGTTCGTTGTGTTATCCTATGCTAGAGTAAAAAAATATGGATCCAATAAGAGTATTGAAGATGAAATCATTAACGTAGGTTATATATTCTAGAAGTGATAGTTTGAGAGCTCACTCGTTATTTTTACATGATATGCAAATTTTTCACTAATTATCCCACCGCTGCTTCAATCATGAGGTACTAAGAACTATAATTGCTGAGAAAATGTCACTTATTCCTGCTGTAGATAACTACTAATGAGTTACATTCGCGGTTATAACTAGAGATACTATGTATACGAGAAAGTGAAAATGGAAAGCCTATATATAATAACTGTAAATATTAACTTGTATGTGCTCTTTTGATGCGATTGAAAAACTTCGAAGGAAATGAAATCAATCCACTCGATCTATGATCTGGAATGATTAAAACCATCCGATTTGACAGTTGATGTCATTTGTCCTCTATATTTTTGTTTACATTTCGATTATAGTATTTTCTATGTATTTGGATATCTTTAAATCCTCTGTTATCAATCTAGGATCTGAAATGATTGAAACCAACCGATTTGACAGTTGATGTCATTTGTTCTCTATATTTTTGTTTACATTTCGATTCCAGTATTTTCTATATATTTGAATATCTTTACATTCTCTGTTGTCAATCTATGATCTGGAATGTTGAGACCAATCGATTTGACAGTTGATGTCAATTGTTCTCTATATTTTTCTTTACATTTCGATTCGAGTATTTTCTATGTATTTGGATATCTTTACATTCTCTGTTGTGAATCCATGATCTGAAATCATTGAAACCAACCGATTTGACAGTTGATGTCATTTGTTCTCTATATTTTTGTTTACATTTCGATTCCAGTATTTTCTATATATTTGAATATCTTTACATTCTCTGTTGTCAATCTATGATGTGAAATGTTGAGACCAATCGATTTGACATTTTTGACTAAATTTTTGTTATATTTCGATTCGAGTATTTTTTTTTACGTGAATCTTTCCTATACTGAATAGTGATTCTGCTATTCCAAATAATTAGAGATCTTCAAATTAGGTTCAGCCGTTCTTGTAACTAACACGACTGTGTTTTATTTATATATGGATAAGTACTAAAATGCATAAAACATGTCTATCATCACAACATAATACGAGCTGAAAACAATTCCCTGCACTTGATTTATATTTCATTTCACAAGTTGGACCTACCACAGATAATTCAATCATCGGAATCATGAGCAAACAATTGAAAAACCGCATAATTCACCCACACTTGACCTATGATCTTAGCCGTCGAGTTCCCCACACCTAACTTCCATTTACAATTACTTCGGTATCTGCACATAAGTAAGGGCTAAACAATAGTGACATTAACTCCAGGCAATTAAATGCCTAACTTGTTGAAATATTCGCAAGCTAAATATGTAGCGCATAGTTCGCTGTGAATGCCTGACAATTAGAAAGATGCCGAGGAACACAATGCCTTGTTTTGTTGGTAAAATCGGGAGTTTAATTCAAAGAAATTCAATATAAATCAAAGTAACGAAGGTTGCTACAAGTGCTAGAGTACAAAAGAAACTTGAAAGTTCATTTATCTTTCTAATGAGGCATTTCTCGTATTAAAGTGTTCCGCGTTGTTTGGTAACTCCTGCTTCGGTTTGAGAGTTTGAGTTAAATATTTGCTTACAAATACGCTGCTGCAGGTTTAGAGCTTCGACTTGGTAATCTGCAAAACTCACCAAAACTTTAATTTTGGTGAGTTGAATGAATAATGAAGATTCAAATAAAATAACATATAATTCTTTTATATTTCTCACACAAAATAATGAACATTTGATACGTATATTTTAAAATATCTATTATATTAAATTTAATATCACCCTATAAAATTTGAATGCCTCAAATGTATGAAATAAATTTATTCAGTAGTTATTCAATACAGCGGGTGTGTTTGAGATTCTATATAATTTGAACATTCAGCTCAATTTAAAATTGTTTTCAATTTCAAGTGAATTTGTAACTATGAGTAATTTGACTATCAATATTTTGATATGTATAAATTCATTTTGGATTTGATAATAAACTTTTCGTCAATCATAACATATATATATATATATATATATATATATATATATATATATATATATATATATATATATATATATATATATATATATATATATATATATATATATATATATATATATATATAGATATATATATATATAAATATATATATATATATATATATATATATATATATATATATATATATATAAATTATTGCAATTTTATGGAAATTCAAGTAATATTTTCTGTTATATAATTGGTTTTTTGTGGCTTGCTTGATTTTTATAAACGGAATGAAAACTTATAAATATAATTATTATCATTATAATTAAGTCTCCCTTTGAACCCAAGATATTAACACAAATCAAAGTAAACTAGTATCTGTTATTTAGATAAGATGAGAATGAAGATATTTTTTCGATATGTGCAAAAAATAGTTGTATCAAGTGCTTTTACTTAAAATATTTGTATACGATCACTGCAGTTCTCATTTCCGTTTCCGTTTCAGTCAAACTGTCAGTTCACCCTGTGTATAAAAGGCAATAATTGAAAGGAAACTAAATCGGAGAGGGAAAACTGACGGGATGGCCAGATCTATTCGTTTCATCGCGTTGGCATTAATTTGAGTGATAATTATATCGAATTATGTCAAAATGGACTAGACTGACAACTGACAATTACGTTGGTATTTATTTAGCAATTATATCAAATTATGTTACAATAAATATTAGTTTGAAAAACTAAAAAACACGCTCATGTAGATAACCAAACTAAAAGGTGAAAAATAATTGTAAATGAATTCAAACTAATAATATTGTACTTTTTTTTATTGTAGAAAATCGTGGGATGCGTGGAGTTGATTGTTATAATATTTTAATTTTCATGACAGATATTGATTAAAGTAGGGTGACTATTGAAAAATCTTGAAAAGAACCCGCTTCTTTACAATGAAAGAAGAAATATTTTATTCAATCACACTATTCTAAATTTAAATTAATTGAATTTCTTTTTCTGCTCTCTAGTTCACTTTCAATTGAAGCGTATTTTTTATTTTTTTGAAACTATTATTTATTTTATACTTTTTAGTTCGGTCATTTACAGAAGTAAGGTTTTTAGTTTTTTTAAACTTTCATTCATTTTAAACGCGTACCGGCTATCGGATTTGGAAACTCGCTTATCCTGAAGGTCCTGAAAAGGAAAATGAGACAAAATATTTGAATAACTGCATTGTCATAGGTCCTTGATAAGTGGGCAAAGTTTCAAATCAATCCGATGTTTTTTGAAAGGGATGAAAATCACGTTCAAAGAATTTGACGTGATATTCATCCCCTTCAAAGATTCCGTTACACACACATATATATATATATATATATATATATATATATATATATATATATATATATATATATATATATATATATATATATATATATATATATATATATATATATATATATATTTATATTTATATATATATTTATATATAGATATAAGCTTATGTTAATTATTAGCAATATCAGGCTGGATGAATCATAAAAATCTCGATTTAATTAGTTAGTTGACGTTTCACTATGACATTCATAGTTATTCAAAACTTTTGAAAAAGATTGAAAATTCTTTGACATTTATTGACTTGAAAAAATTGAATAGATAAGATTGATCTGTCTTGTTAAAAAATTCTTTCAGTCTAATATTAACGTTCAAAATTGTTATTATTAGAAGGCAAGGGAAACTACAGAAACCTTTACCTATGTAATGTTCGAAAATAATAATAATAGGGTACTATTTATTTAACAGAAAGAAATTAGTCACGGGAAAATATTAAAAAAGTAGAGTAGAATTATCGGTATAGAACGTTTATATGGAAGCAGCCGTTGACACGTCTTTCGGACTCTTTGGTCCTCATCAGAACGGCGTAGCTAAGTATTGGATTGAAAATTTGTTATTGCTAATAATTATCAAGAGATTAAAAATAAATCACAGGCAACAACAATTCGAATAAATAATTATATATATATATATATATATATTATATATATATATATATATATATATATATATATATATATATATATATATATATATATATAAATATATATATATCATATATATGTATATATATATAATATATATATATATAATATATGTATATATATATATATATATATATAATATATATATATATATATATGTATATTATATATATATATATTATATATATATATATATATATATATATATATATATACATTTATTTTTCACTTGTATATTATTTGTTGATTTTACCTTAGATACGGTTGCTATAAATACCCTCATTATGCCCTAGAGCATTATGAGCGGGCATTATGGATCATAACGCCCGCTCACTCTGAGAAGAAATGAAGCAACTTGTCGTACGCGGCTCTGGATATCTCCGGCAATGAATTATTCGCAGCATTGGCTGCATTTTCTATGATATTCTTGGATAAATTCATTTTCCTTTCCATTATTTCAATAAGACTACACAAGAAAGCAGCAATGACATTCACAGAATATGATGACAAAAATATTCTCAAACGTCAAAATATCAACAAATGACATGTCTACTATGAGAAAGAAAATCGAAAGTATAGGAGCAAAGAGCCGATTTTAAAATCGAGTTTTCAATATGATGAAATAATTTTTTCGTTGCTAATAAAATCTTGTATGCACCACGTGCGTTACTAGATCCTAACGCCCATCGGGCGTTAGGATATATATATAACGCACTTGGTACATAAATAACTAATAATGTATATACATTCTCTCTCTCCAATGGCTCTACAGCCCAAATTGAGCCTTGGCCTCCTTTATCTTCCGCCTCCAACACTGTCGATCCATTGCTGCTCTCCTCCAAGTTCTGACGCCTAGCAATTTTTGCGCGTCTTCTGCCACTCCTTCTTCCTATCTTTTACGTGGTCTCCCTTTTGGCCTTTTGCCCTGCATCCTACTGCTGAGAGTTTTTTTTGGTAGTCTGTTATCTGGCATTCTCACTACGTGGACCGCCCATCGTAGCCTCTGTAGCCTAACGCAATCTGAGATAGGAGCCTCCTTGAAAAGTTGATAGATTTTATTGTTATATCTTCTTCTCCATATATAAACATACCAAGCTAATAAAATCGTGTTAAAAACATATTAAGTGACGGAGACGGAAATGAAAATTAAAATGATCATGTAAAAAGCCTTTTAGAAAAAGTATGCAATTTCCAGCTTTTTTGATAAGAGCACACGAACCGTACAGATTCGTGTGCTCTTATCAAAAAAGTTGGAAATTGCATACTAATTTCAATGAAATAATGTCTCAACTTTCCCTACTTAGCGAAGTCAATTCTTAAGTGAATTTGAAATGATCCCCGCGAAATCACGTATGAAAGTGCTACATTCAAAAGGAACGTCATCTTTTTATTGAACAAGATATTAACGAAATTATTACATCGGCAGGCATAAATGCACGTACATTAGTATCTAAAATTTACGACTGAGTTTATGTCTTCAAGGATCGAAAGAGAAACTGCCATTAAATATTATCTTTGACTAGATGTTAGATGTGGGCCCACTACCAGCTTTTAGTCACAACTAACTTGTAAATCAATTCATTACATGACCATTTAGAATTTAATTCCGTAGATAAAATAATTTTTCAGATGTGGCAGGTACTACAAGTTATTTTTATTTCTTGACGTATCATTGACATTCATCAGAGAGTGTCTGCTTAAAATCGTACAGTTTATAACTGTAAGTGATAAAAATCATTGCACATTTTCAGTAGTATTTTAATGAGTTGAGGGTACAGCAGCATTTCTCAAACTTTTAGGATTCGTGGTCTAACTTTCAATCATAATTTTCATCGACCCCCGCCCCCCGTATGCGATAAAATGTACACAATAATAAAGTATTTTAAGTTTTTTGAGTCTCAATCTACACTACGAACTTAATTTCATACGTTCTCAATTACCAATATTAAGAAAATTCATTGACATTCAGCACCACTTTTTAAATAATATTTTATTGATTGAGAATCGGTGAGGTACAGTGTACCGTTGCCTTTAGATCAGTGTTTCTCAATCTTTTTTCATGCCATGCCCCACCAAAGCTTCTAAAAATTCAAAATTTCCCCCATGTTACATATTCATAATTTTCAATATTAAAAATCCGGTCACCCTACTGCGTAGCACTAGTAATGATAAAACCTCCGGCGCATGTGCATGTCGTAATGCCTGATAAAGCTATCGCAGATCATTTTTCCTCATGGTGACTATATCGGAAAATGTAAAGTATTTGAGAAATAATCAGAAATTTGAGTGAAATTTATAATTTTAACTAATTTTTTAATTTCTAGGTGGCACCACGTCAATATTTTTTGAATGTTTTATATAAATCAAAAAACTAAATCTTAAATGCTATCATTTTATTTCATTATTGTAAAAATCGGTTTAGGTTTAGGATTTATAGATAGCCCCACATGTCTATGGACAGAAAAATATAATAAACGCTATAATTTTTTTATTCTTCGTAGGAAAAAATTTTTTAAAACACTTTTCTTATGAACTCATATGTGTTTTATCGAAATCCTTTGGAATTTTTAAGATCGGATCAGCTACTTACTTTTTGTCGTGAGACTATAACCTCCCTTAGCTTCGCCTCTGGGTAAAAATTGTGATTATTCACTAAGTAGCTTAAATGATAAACTGCAGGAAGAAATCCCAAGGAAGTTATTTATTAATTTATTATATTAAATAACAATAATTCAAGTAAACTAAATATATTTAGTTATTCAAGCACAAAATCAATGAAATTGTTTGGCACTTGCTTTAATCGAATTAGTACATTTTATAACTGAATTCAGTACTTCATTTAGAACAGGAGAAATGTTTTCCTTATAAATAACACAACGCACAAGAAGCATTTCTGGATTTTCATCTTTCATCAATTTTAAGTAACCATTTTCCCCCATAATATTCTAGGAGCATCATCAGCAGCACCAGAAGAATTTTTTTCATTGCCACCGAATAATCGAATGACCCCCTGAGAAGTCAAAATGCCCCCCTGTGGGGGCATTTTCTCTTCTTTTTCTATTTCACACTTCTATACCAAGTCAAGTCTAGTATGATCTATTGATTTTTGTTTGGAGTGGTGCATTTTTTTTAGCTGAAATATTTAAAATGGGAAAATATAAAGTTCTGAAACCTTTTTCAGCACTTATGATTGTGGGTTTACTTCTTAAGGAAACTCCTACGCTCCTATCGGGAAATGCATCCTGGACAGACTATTCGCACATCCTGTCCACTACAAGTTAAACTTATATTAGGAATAAGGAAAATGACAAAAGCCTATTCTAGCAATACACTTCTACACCTGGACTCTTGTCTGAGCCAGAACTAAATATTTAAAGTGATGTGGTCAGATGATTGGCTGATTTGTTGATCGATTCAATTCTTTGATTGAAGACTAAGATTAAGAATATCAAGTTGTCTTGGAAAATAATTATTTCTGCACAAACTTGGCTTCTTTCAACAGCCTCCAAGAATAAAGAGGAGAAACTTCGCTGATCAAGTGAAAAACTACTCTTGAATTAATTATGTCTTTTTATATATTTTAAATACCACATTTACTCATGTATCCAAGAAAAATTTCGATTAGATTCGAAAGATGGAAAGCATTTTCGAAGATCTTTTGATAATATGAATTTTCCCAAACACAACTTATACATACGAAATACCTTTCGCAGTTAAAATTAGTAATCGAATGGTGCTATAAAATAAATAATCACATATACTGGCAAATTATAAAATCTGGAAATATAATCCAGAGTTAACGTAGCTGTAACTTCTGCATTTATCAGTGCGTTACATCATTTTAATGGAGGAGATCCGCCATGATAGTCATAGCAGAAGACATAACAACTCCATGATGGATGGCGAAGAAATGTAAGACATGGTCATTTTTAGTACCCAGCTCGCAACTAACTTCATGTCGATATTGTGCTGATAGTTCACAGCGTGTCGGACGCTCCTGAGTATAGTTTCAATTAGAATTAAAGCAGCAAGCAATGCCAGTTTCATTTTCCATACCTTTAAAGGTAGACACACACACTTCGTAGGTTTTTTTGGTAGACATTTGAAAACATTGTTTGATTAATTACAAATCTTATCTGTGGCCTACATTCCAATCAATTAATCTCGCAGAAGAATTTTCTATTTCTTGATCATTAATGTTCTAAAAGATTGAATTTATTTATAAAATTATGCAGAATATTTCCCTCCTGTCAAAAATCCCTTGTAAATGGAATGCAATTATCGAAAATTACAGCAATAATTGCATTGTAGAAAGCTAAAGAGCCCTGCGATAATTGCATTGTAGACCGATAATTGCATAGTAGCATAGTTTATATTACGGTTATTGATGACAAGACGAGAATTTATGAATTACTAACGTCAGCTTGACAAATTGAAAGTTTATTCGGGAAATATTCCCCAAAATGACACTCGTGCATCAAAATAACCAGATAATTTCGCATTCTAGCGTGTTGTCTTTAAAAAACTGCATTCGGTCATTTTCATATTTTGGAGAAAGAGCCCTCCACCTTCGGTGTCGGGCTCTTTCTCCAAAAATGAAAATGAACTCATGCAGTTTTTTGACAACACGCTGTCATGCAAAATTATCGCTTATTTTGATGCACTTGTGCAATTACTTACGAAAATTTTTCTATATTTCGGCTGATGTAGCAAATACATTGAACACTAAAAGTTCTTATAAAGCCGATGTTCTGATTTTGTTTATGATTGGACTAGCCATAAATGTTCAAGTCCATCTTTTAAAATAAAAGGATTGTTATAAACGTTAGAAATAGGAAAAAGTCCAAAACTGATACAATATAAATATAGGTCTAATTTGTAATAATTGAATCATGAGTAATGGAAGAAAACTGTAAGTTGTTTTTATATTCAATATTTTTGATTATATTAAAAATATTTTTTATTGCTTCATATTTCCGAAATGCTCTAATACCATAACGTTTAGGATTTTATCGTTTTAATATTATAAATAAATTTATATAGATATACATATATAATAATAATAATAATAAACTATTGATCCATTCAGACATTGACAAAAATGTCAAGTTGTATATAGGACACACATATTTTTAAAATTTGTATATAGGACTTACATAAAATAAAAATAACACTACACTTCAATACCAAGAGTGAAGACACAATAATTACAAGCAGTGGTTCCAACCATCAAACAAATTGATCCACGTTACAGGCAGATATGAACTCCTCAATGCTGTAGTAGCCCCTGGAAGAAAGTTTTGACCCCACTGTGCTCTTGTTTTCTTATATTCTCAGGTAAATGGTTGAAGAATACTATCCCCTGATATGTGGGGGATCGTTCAAATTTAGTTGTTGTCTCGGGATATACAAAAGATTTTCATTCCTAGTACGATAATCATGGTAATGTGAATTTGGTCTGAATTTTGTGTTATTTTCCTTGGTGAGAATTAGGCATTTTAATACATGTACAAACATGAAAAAAACAGAATTTTGTGAAAAATAAAGCATGCACGATTCTTGTTAAGATTACTTGCGAACATATTGCGAATTATTCTTTTCTGTGCTTTGAAAATTCTTCCACTATTTACAGAATTTTCCCAGAGAACGACATTGTAGGTCATATGGCTGTAGACAAGACTGTAGTACACTGTTGAGACGCAGTTGGCATTGAGGACCTCAATGCTCAATGCCAATATATATATATATATTATATTATATATATATATATATATATATATATAGATATATATATATATATATATAATTATATTATATATATATATATATATATATATATATATATATA
This sequence comes from Cynegetis impunctata, assembly GCA_030704885.1. Classification (NCBI taxonomy): domain Eukaryota; kingdom Metazoa; phylum Arthropoda; class Insecta; order Coleoptera; family Coccinellidae; genus Cynegetis; species Cynegetis impunctata. Next base: position 3,675 of record JARQZK010000898.1, on the reverse strand, counting down.
TATATATATATATATATAATATATATATATATATATATATATATATATATATATATATATATATATATATATATATATATATATATATATATATATATATATATATATATATATATATATATATATATATATATATATATATATATATATATATATATATATATATATATATATATATATATATATATATAAACCCATATCTGTGATGTTAAGTAACGACGAGACGGGTATCCTATCTGTAAATTCCAACTATATTAAGAGAACTTTCCTTGAGATGTGTTATATCAACAATTTTGACAATAATATAAATAAAAAAACAGAATCATACTGATAATTTAAGCCGCATCTATAGTTACCTTCTGTCATTGGATAGATTGGTCGATGGTTCGAATTATCGAGACCGTTGACTTTTTCATTTTAAGTTTTTTGACGTTTGTATTGTTTTACACCGGTTGCTGATGTTCTGTGTACTTAACCTATTATCTCTCACTCATTGTTGACTGTTTCAACCATGCTCGTGCATACATATTTTTGTTAAAAAATGCATTGCAACCTTCGTTGTTGGTAGATAACCAATTTTATAAATGTCGTTTTTGTTAATTTATTGACTTTGTCAGATGTAAGTTATTGTTCAAGGGTTTTTTTCTTTGATTGTAAAGTTGAAATTAGTTTTTCAGTAATTCCTGAGGAAGGACCGCATTTTTGGGTCCGAAATATAGAATTTTATTGACGATGAGTCGATTTTAATAACTGCCCCCTTCCTTTGCCGAGAACCTTAAACCTTTGAGGAAATTTGTTTAAAATATTATATATATATATATATATATATATATATATCTATATATATATATATATATATATATATATATATATATATATATAGAGAGAGAGAGAGAGAGAATTGTCTAATTGTCAGAGAATAATACATAAAATCAGCCTGGCTCACTTTGAACTGACGATATTATATTATTTATGCAAATTTTATAACAAATTGTGAATATGTACATTACGTGTGCACCAACCTTTAAATTACAATTGAACTAGCAAGACGACACAGGTCTTATCTGGACATTAGGCGAGAGTATGTTCTCCTTGTTTCGATCTCTATCGGGAATAATTTAATATTTGTTTCATATATTAAAAGATCAAGTTGCAGTCGACATATTTCTTGCAGATAATCACTAGAACATGCGAACACATTTCCAGAATAATATTGCAAGATTTCAACATGGTATACATCTTGAGATAAAAGAAGATATGCTCAATATTAACGTGAGAGCATTAGTAATTATCTCTTATTTTAATATGACGTGGTTATATTACCTCATGTTAATCAATTATTTCAATCAAGTTCATTCTACTTGGTTTCGAGCTTGTGAGAAAATTTTCCAACACTGAATCAGAAACAGATGTGAGCATAGTGGAAATTAGCGTACTGAAAAGAAAAAAATTATCAATAAACTCAAATTAAGAATTAGTAATGAACAAAAAAATTTCTTTTATTTTATAAAAGCGTGAGGTGCTTGGAGTCAATTGTTATAATAATTTAAAAAAATATATATATACAGGGCGTTCTACAAGTTCTCTGACAAACTCTGACAGAAGGTAGGTTGCTTGATTTTGAACATATTTTTTTCAATAAACATGTGTCCGATTCGTTTTTGTTTAGAATTTACAAGCATTTAAACTTTATTAACAATTAATAATAAAAATTCAAATTAAATGATAATCACAAAACTAAAGACTATAAAAAATGTCCACCCTCAGCTTGAATGCAAGCCTCACATCGACGAACTGAAGATTCGGTCATTCGAAGAATGAGATTTGGATCATTTCTCATTTGGCTAGCTGCATACCCATATACAAACACAATATCTGCATATTCCTCAGTGGAGAATAAATGCCTACGTTTTTTATTGAAGCAGGTGTATATTTTATAAGTGTGCATTGTTTAACATGCTAAGTGAATTTCTGTCACTTCTTGGTTGACCGAAAAAACTTTTAAACAAAAACGAATCGGACCCATGTTTATTAAAAAAAAAATGTTTAAAATCAAGTGACCTACCATCTGTCAAAGTTTGTCATAGAGCTTGTAGAGCACCCTGTATATATATATATATATATATTATATATATATATTATATATATATATATATATATATATATGTATATATATTTAATCTCATATAGTAGTTATCACAATAGTAACATGTAACACACGATTTTCTTGGTATTTTTCTTTAATTACAGATATTGGTAAAAAAGTGCGAGTCGGACTCGCGCACGAAGGGTTCCGTACCATTTACTATGCTCCCCTTGAATATTTATTTCATTTTAATTTTATTATTTATTACTAAAGTAAAAATACTACTGAGTATTTTGTGGATATTTCAAGTTCCTACCTGTTGCCATTATTGTTATCGAGCAAAAAATTTGCGTTTGTTGTATGGGAGCCCCCCTTAAATATTTATTTTATTTTTAGTATACATAATTTGTGAAAATTTCAACTGTCTAGCTGTCGCGGTTCTTGAGATACAGCCTGGTGACAGACAGACAGACGGACAGACAGACAGCGAAGTCTTAGTAATGGGGTTCCGTTTTTACCATTTGGGTACGGAACCCTAAAAAGTAGATTCATTATGGAAATAACTCGAAAAGTACCCCACGCTTTTCTACCATAAAAGAATTTTTTTTGTTAATTACACTATTCTTAATTTAAATTCATTGAAAATTATTTTCTACTTTTCAGTTCACTTTTTTATTAAAGCGTGTTCTATAGTTTCTTTAAAATATTATTTATTTTCTACTTTTTAGTTTGGTTATCTACACAGGCGTGTTTTGAAATTTTTTGAAACTATCATTTATTTTCTATTATTTAGTTTTGTTAACTACGAAAGAATGTTTTTATTTTTTTAAATATTATTTATCTTTGCTTTTATAATTTCGAAACGTTTCTAAACACGTACTTGGCAAAAAGACACTAGCGTGTATCGGATTTGGAAAATCGCTAATCCTGAAGGTCCTGATCAGGATAATGGGACAAATTAGTTATTTATGTTCCAAGTGCGTTATATAGATCCTAACACCCGAAGGGCGTTAGGATCTAGTAATGCATGTGGTGCATACAATATTTTATTTTTCACGAAAAAATTATTTTATTATAATGAAAAATCGATTTTAAAATCGGTTTATTGCTCCTATATTTTCCATTTTCCTTCTCATAGTAGGCATGTCATTTGTTGATATTTCGACGTTTGTGAATATTTTTGTCATCATATTCAGTGAATGTCATTGCTGCTTTCTTTGTGTGGTCTTATAGAAATAATGGAAATGAAAATGAATTTACCTAAGAATATCATAGAAAATGCAGCCAAAGCTGCGAATAATTCATTGCCGGAGCAATCCAGAGTCGTATTCGACAAGGATTATGAAGTATCTAATCAATGGGAAGTGCTTCATTTCTCCTCGTACAATTAGCGGGCATATGATCCATTATGCCCGCTCATTTCACTCTAGGGTAATGAGTGTATTTATAGCAACCGTATCTAAGGTAAAATCAACAAATAATATACAAGTGAAAAATAATAATTATTGCATTGCCATAGGTCCTTGTGACACTTTGTGCAAAGTGTCGAATCAATCCGACGATTTCAAGGGGTGAAAATCAGGTTCAAA